>QXTE01000196.1:2085493-2166390 GCA_003942145.1 Platysternon megacephalum | reverse complement strand
GAACTCTTCAGAAGCTTGCTTTGGAGACCAGCTCTTAAATTTTTCCAAAGTCAGTCAATGCGCCATCTACAGGGTAGCCCCCAAAGGCCATAAGAGAACCAGCAAAATGCAACACACAGGAAAAGTAGAGTTCAGACCGTGCGCTCTGGAGTACCAAGCTCAGGATGAGGAATTAGCATGCCCTGGGGATCATTTAACAATGACTCACTGCGAAACCATGGCAAATGACATCCCCCATCTCAGAGTCACATCATCTCAGTTTCTCCATGTGAGAAATAGCAACATTTACCCATCTACCTCAGACAGGTTGAACATATACTGTTCATCCAGGGGGCTGAACGCGTAGAATGCCATAGAAATGCCAAGCCCCATCATAAAATAAATAGTCATTTCAACAAAGGAATTGATTGAGTTGTTTTGAAGATTCCAGTCTTATCACAGCTACAGCGAGACATTCCCCATGCAGAGATAGGAGAGGTGCCGATCGGTGCTCAGAAATAATTACTTACTGAAATAAAAACTTCCTCTGCCTGGTTCTGGCTTGCCTAGTAAACTTGGACACTGTGCATTTCATCTACCTGAAGTTCAGCTCCTTAAGTCTGTAATGAGCTCGGTAAATATTTCCCCTGTGTCTCGGTCGATACATTAGACACTCCAGTAGTTCTTGAAGTTTAGCAAAACTGGTTTTGCTCAAGGTATTAGTTGCAGGCGAGTTTAAGGAGAGGCAAGTTTGGGTTCGGTTTAGATATCCAACCCCAGATTGACTCTTGGGTCCAGAGGTATTATCGTAAGCGGGGGGATGGGTGAAATTACCCCTCTCCCCACCCTAATATTTCCCCAGCTTTTGGCTTGCTTAAGAAGGGCGGGATGGGGAGTGCAGTTGAGGTGGCTGCTTTGAACCTTAGGCTCTCTTCCCTCTGGCCAGCTGGCTAACAGCGGTTCACTTCCTGGCCTCAGCAGGAATCTCACTGCAGCATCCTGCCAGCAAGGGCCGTTCCACCCCACTCCTGGTTAGGCAGGCGGTCAGCAGTGAGCTTCTCTGCAGCTAGCCCAGCTCTTTCCCTGCCCGTCCAGAGGAGCCAAGAGCTAGTGAGGCAGAGGTAGCCTGGTGTCTGGCCCCACAGGAGGGAGCTGAGCCAGTCAAGAAGAAGCCAGCCACCACCAGCAGCTTCTCCACCCTTTAGCTCTGTCCATCGACGTCCCACCCACCCTTCTTTCCTGAGGATCTTCCTTTCCTTGAAAATGGGGGCACCAATAGAACTTGGGGGGTGTTGATCTTTGGTGGGGATGGGATGAACTAGGAGTACAAGACAGAAGGGACCTGTGGTGGGGAAGGGAGATGGGGGCCGATACAAGAGAACTGGGAGAGGATACAGAAGGTAGCTGGTGGAGAGAGAACTCTTTAGGGGGGCACCCCAAGAGGATGGGGGGAAAGGAGTGGGCCCCAGGCATGGGGGACTCTGATGAAGCAAGGATAGGAACCTTGGGAAAGATAAGGGATGGGTACAGGGAGAGCTGGGAAAAGACTCTCAGAAATCTGGAGGCGGGGAGGAGGAACCTTGTCTACAAATAGAAGAATGGAAAGAAACAGGGGACACCGGGGGGAGGGAAAAGGAAGTCTGTGGCAGGGCTGGGAAGCCAACCTCGTTCTCCCAAGTCACAGGCCAGAGGCTTATCCATTGAAGAAGTAGAAAGGAAGATCTGAAGGGCTCTGCTCAGATCTGTTGCAGAAGTCCAGCCAGTTCACCCATCACTCTTACGAGCTCTGCCTTTCAAAGTGAAGTAGATCTGGTAGCCCCCAGCACACCGCCTATGAACTAGAGACTCCCCTAAACTAGACACATGATTTAAACATACCTGAATTTAGGAAGGTTGTTGTAATTTGAATTTAGATCCAGATTGAAGTTTGAGTGTGGCTCGTAGCTTTGGTAGAGGCCAAATGAAATCCCCCAATCCAAAACACCTCAGTGTGTTCAACATCCAGACCCAAGGTTGTTTTTCAACTGTATTAAAAACAAACACATTTATTACTGTCGCCCCCACCTTAACGAGTTATGTCTTTGTAGCATTGTGTGGTTTTGTCTTGTCTGCTCCTGCAGCTTTGATGAGTTGTAAGATTGGAGATCCCATGTAGCGTGCTGTTTCGGAAACATACACAAGCTGGAAGTCATTCACCTTGTTTTATTTTTCACTATTTCTTTATAAAATCAGTTGAAAAAAAAAGTAAAAACCCAAAGCAATTACATAGAACATATCACATGACTTTCAACAGCACATATGTTTCTGAAGAGGATTTGCATTATGGCCTACCTGGATTATGTACCTCAATTCAAAAGTTCGCCTACAAGTATCTACACTGTATACAAGTATCTTTGGGAGAAGACTCTACTATTAGCTATTTAATGCTATAATATATGGAGATATACCTATCTCATAGAGCTGGAAGGGACCCCGAAGGGTCATTGAGTCCAGCCCCCTGCCTTCACTAGCAGGACCAATTTTGCCCCAGATCCCTAAGTGGCTCCCTCAAGGATTGAACTCACAACCCTGGGTTTAGCAGGCCAATGCTCAAACCACTGAGCTATCCCTCCCCCCATATGAACTAATCATAAGGCAAGTGTATAGTTGTGTCCATCAGATATGGCAAACAGAACCAAAACCAGACTTTTTAGGGCATGGAGGGAGATGTGGAAAGATCAAAAAGTTAAACCATTTGATTTTTTTCAAAGGTACTCCATTGTTGATCCAACTCTGCTCCCACTTACGCCAAGGGGAGTTACATTGACTTCAAGGAAACAGAGCTACGCCAATATGGAGCACTTGAAATACAGCCTTAACGTTTTGATTTTCTCTCTCTGCCAGGGCCAGAGAGAGAAAACTCACAGCATTTCTGTACTATCTGGACAGTATTTCCAACTTAATCAGATTTGGGAAGGTCTAGGAGACTTTCAAAGAGAGCCTGAACTCACACAACTGATAGAAAACCTTATGGACACAAACAAAAATGTCTTTGGAAACAGAACTGAGTCTGTCTTTCAGGATATCCTTAAATCTCCTGAAACTTAAGGGGGAAAAGAGATACTTTAAGGCAATTTAAGTGTTGTACATTAGATCCCCTACCAGCAAGTTCCAGATGCCAAGATCTCTGAGGAGCTTTTTGTATCCAATTTCATTTCTGCAATGAAGAGATATGCACCATTTATGAAAAGAGAAAATTAAGGAACTTAACAGCCCTCAGATGACAATTTGCAGGCCAGTTTCATTCCCTGCAACAAGACTACTCCTTTCCTAGAAAATTGAGAGAACAATAATTTCCCTTTAGGAGAGACGTTTAGATAATTACAACATACACTGTCATCTAAAAGAGTAAATCATGAGGCATTACTGCATGCTTACACTTCTGAGAACATGCCCAATTGCATCATCTCAGGCATTTAGAACTATCATTCTCCCTGCATAGCTTCCTAGGAAGATACTGTTGGTTTTGCCGATAACCTTCTGCCTCTTCATTGTTCCTCCATGGTAGATTTCCTCCTTAGAGCCTCTGAAGAGTGGCACTATTGTGCTTGGGCAGAATCCAGAAACAGTAATTCTATGACTCTACTGGTTAAACCAAAGTCAGCCACAAAGGTTATAGAGCCTGATTCAAAGCCCACTGGAAAGACTCTCATTGACTTCAATAGGCTTTGAATCAGGCTCATATTCCCTTTAAGAAACTGGCTAAAAATCTGCCCTGACCAGCCCACAGTCACTCCCTGCAAACACGCCTGAACATTGTTGCCCTACATGTCCCTACGATGGAGTATGGGACGGAAGAGAACTGGATGGACTCTGCTTGTTCTTCTAGCTTCTCCCTGATTGTTCTCGCTCTCCCTCCTCAGATTCAGTCCTGTGATGTGACACGTGCCCTCATCGTCAACAAGAGCAGAGGGCGCGCTCTGGGCCACCAAGGGTGAGCCCTTTGTTTTAAAGATTAGCAAAGAACAACGCAGCTGAAGGCTTGGAGCTTCATGTGGGCAAGAACAGGGAAAGAACAGAAATGCCAGGAACAGGAAGCAAACTCAGACAGTCATGTGCCACCAGATGAGGGCGTATTCTCCCATAGCTATCAAATTGAGGGTAGAACTGTATGCCAGTGGTTCTCAAACTAGGGCCGCCGCTTGTTCAGGGAAAGCCCCTGGCGGGCCGGGCCAGGTTGTTTACCTGCCGCGTCCGCAGGTCCGGCCGATCGCGGCTCCCACTGGCCGCGGTTCGCTGCTCCAGGCCAATGGGAGCTGCTGGAAGCGGCGCAGGCCGAGGGACGTACTGGCCACCACTTCCTGCAGCCCCCATTGGCCTGGAGCAGCAAACCGCGGCCAGTGGGAGCCACGATCGGCCGGACCTGCAGATGCGGCAGGTAAACAAACCGGCCCGGCCCACCAGGGGCTTTCCCTGAACAAGCGGCGGCCCTAGTTTAAGAACCATTGCTGTATACCTCTCATAAGAGCTACAGCCTAAAGCAGTTCTATATTCCATCAGACTTAGAGAAGCACCCAACAAAGTTACTGCCTTGTTCTTTTATGGCCTCTCTGTTGACTTCACTGGGATTTAGTTTAGCCCCTTGAACAAGTATTTATAGGTAAGGCCTGGCTTCTTGTGTGTGAAAAGGTTTGGGTTGGTACAGAGAAGGCACTCAGACCCTCACAATTTCCACTGGTGTTCCTGGAAGTGGACTTTGAACCTGGAGCATAGGAAACATTTTATAACCTCAAACAAAACCTTGATAACACCGTACAACCCTTATGAAACATCAGAGGGTGCATGAGAATCCCACAGCTTTCGGTGCTCATTTCTTTGAACCTAGCTGCCTTTGAAACTTAAATATTTATGTTTGCTGTTTCTGCACGCTCAGCAGTTATCAGTTCTGATATGGAGTCACGGGGACACATTTTAATTTTGTTACTGAGAGTCAAACTTTAACCTAGAGATCTAAAGCATTGGCATGTCTGAAGCAAAGGACAGATTTTTTAAAGACTATATTCATTAAGTTTCACAAAGTTTCTGTAGTCCAGTATGCAGGGCATGTGCACTCTGCAGGTATGTTGTTTTCTGTATGTTTCAGTTTACGTAGTTAAGGCTGTTAACAGCAAATAAGCAAATCAATGCCCACAAGAGTCAGGACATTTAGACTAAAACCCACAGCCTCTCCCACACACATCTTCCCTATGCCAAGCAAATCAACAGTAGCCAACCAGTGTCTTCAAGGTGACACCCAGTCAACCCTCACTCTTCCCTCTGTTGAAAGCCTTCTGTCATTGGTACACTCTGGACGGCCTTCCCGTTGCTAAATTAAGGTATTGGCCCATTATAAGAGTTTCTCTGTCAATGCCCTATTGCTACTGCAGCAGTCTGATTTATAAGTAATGTGCATTCCTTGCTGTGTGTGAGCCTTGTGAGTAGCATGATGGTCATGAATTTCAGCCTGTTTGCAAGTGGTACAAAAGACAACTTCCTCAGACTGTCACGGGGTCCACACACCATAGGTAGAACCTCCTCCTGGCCGCTCTGGGGATTAGCTCTTCCCAGGTCCAAGGTCCCCTTCTGCTACTCACTGCATGCCCTGCTGCCGGTTTCTCACTCTCGGGGGGGTATCCAAGTCTTTCCTCACCAGCAGTCTTCCCATTCACTGCCCCTAGGCTGATAGGGGACCCTGGGCCTACCCTTTACTCAGGTTCCAGCTCAGTGACCCTGTAATCCACAGCCACGGTCTGCACCATCGTGAATCTTGCTGCCTTTTCCCTGAGCCTTTCCTATACCTTCGGTCCCCCCCCTTTTGGGTTGGCCAACTCAAACTTCCTCCTCCCAGGGAATAACTGTGGACTATAGTTTCTATAGCCCCAAACACACCTCCCCCGGGAGTGACTGCAGACTACTGCCCTGCAGCCCTTATCTGCTATCAGCTCCCTGGCTTTACAGACGCCCCACCTTTTCCTGCACAGGTGACCATCTCCTTCCTCTCAGCCTTAACTCCCTCAGCTTGCAACCTAATAGGTTAATTGGCCCCTCTGGCCTCCATTAACCCCTTCATTGCCCTATTCCTCCTCACCTTCAGGGGGAGTCTGGGGAACACAGCTTATCGCACAGGCTAGCTACATATTTTTCCAAACAAAAAGAGACTTTACCAGTTTCATTTGCAACCCCCCGCTGTTGTCTCTTCTACCAAGTGTGAAGCAGCTAGCAGTCAGCGTGGTAGGTTCTCTTGCTAGCGGGGGACGTTTGGAAACTGTCAACAGGTCTGAGTGTCAGAAGTAGCCCCGGCTGGCATGACTTACAGCCCAGAAGTCTGATCACTGCAGGCATTCACACTGGGTACATCTCTAAGCACGATGGCTAAGTGAAGCGTAGCAAGCCATCCAAGCAGTCAGCCACTTGACAGCCCCAGAGGGGAAGCTTTCCGGCATTTGAGCAAAGCAATAAGTAAAGAGACCCTGGGTCACAGCTGTCCAAGACCTGCTTATATGCAGGGCCGGCTCCAGGCACCAGCCCAGCAAGCAGGTGCTTGGGGCGGCCCCTGGAAGGGGGCGGCACCTCCGGCTCTTCGGCGGCAATTCGGCGGCGGGTCCCTCAGTCCGTGTCGGAGGGAAGGACCTACAGCCAAATTGCCACCGAAAAATGAAGCGGCGGCGTAAGAGTTCCCGATCGCGACTTTTTTTTTTTTTTTGCTTGTGGCGGCAAAAACTATAGAGCCGGCCCTGCTGCTATGTCATTCCCACTCACGGCTTTAGCCTCAGCGCTACCGAGTACCCACAATGCCCAGTGCAGTCAAAGGGCGCTGTAGGTTCCCCGCACCTCAGGATCAGGCCCAGGCTCTGGCACAGCATAGTTCTGGTGCTTCTGCTCAGCACGCAGCATATTCCCTTATGTCCACAGTCTAGCCGTTATGGTATCAGGGTTCTGTTCTGACAGCCAATAAGAGGCCAAATGAAATCTGATAGAGCCCAACTCACTACCAGAAAACACGCCCCCTTTGCCAGACCATGACTTTAGTGCCCCAAATACGAAGCTGTTCATGCCAACTACACATGTGTAATATAACAGAAAAGCAAAGGGGAAAATAACCACGTAATTCCTGCGAACAGTTGCCAGGGTTTAGCCGGCAGCTGCATGGCCATCCTGCTGCCATGCACTACAAAAACCTTCCCTTAGCACTGCAAGCAGACAGTAATCTGTCCGCACCCCTCCCCAGACAGACATTTCATTCTTAGCCACATGGTAGAGATGGAGCAGCTCAATGGTGCAGCAACTTGTGTCAGGCTGCAGAGGGAATCCAGGGAAAGCACCGGGAATAGAATTCAGCAGTTCCTGGCTCTCAGGCCAGTGTTCAGGCAACCAGCCGCCACCACATTCTACAGGACATTTTATAAATGAAACTTGGAAAACTGACACATTGCTCAATACACCGACTAGCTGAAATTTTACGAGCCAGTTTTAAATGCTGCAGTTACTTTAGAAGGTACATTTTGCACAGAGCTCTCCGACCTCAGGAGAGGACAAAGGAAATGGCTGATAGGGGGTACTGGTCAAGAAGAAAGCAGGGTTGGGTGTTGTCTCATTGTTTCCTTGTATTCCCATCTGCCTCCACCTCTCTGTCATCTCTTGTCTTATGCTTAGCTTGTCAGATCTTTGGGGCATCCTTTTTTTCTGTGTTTGCACAGCGCCCAGCACTGTGGGGGCCCGGCCCATGACTGGGGCTGTGGTTATACCCATAACAAGTGGTCCTGGTGGAAGCAGTAAAGTTGCGGATAGGAGAGAGAGCAACAGGATGAGGCTATTGGATGGACGAGGGCAGCGTTGTTGGTCATAGCAGGAGACATGGGGGCAGGCTGGTCTGTTGAGCAGAGGTGAGTGAGCAGAGCAAAGCAGAGCAGTGGGGCTGCGGTAAGGAAGCAGGAAGCAGTAGGGTGTGAGCAAGGCATGGTTAAGGAAAATGTAGGAGTATGTGCAGGGACTATGAGTCCCTTCCTTGTCTGCCTAGCAGACCTGTAACAGCTCCCGCAGAAGCAGTGTCCCACCCTGGCAAGCCGTAAACACACTGAAGGTTGAGCATGCAAACATGGGGTCACACCTGCTCTGCAAGCGACCCTCTGCCCATGTGCTGTGCCAATCAACAAAGGAGGCGGGTCTCTGACAGCTCCCAGCTGGAGCCTGGCTCTCACACGCCAGCAGCAGTGACTCATGCTTTTCTCTCTGGAGGTCCCTGACAGCCACCACACATGAAAGGCAGGCAGCTGGGCACCCAGGCCCAGATCCTCAAAGGCATTTAGGCTCTTCACTTCCATTGAATGGAAGTCAGGAGCCTTCTGAGCACCAGGCAGCCGGTGTGCATGCCCACTGGCACGATTTGTGCCGAATGACTGCGTGCTCACTCTGGAGACACAGCCAGTTGTGCATGCCAAAATGGGCAGAACTGGAGGCCAGCTTGAAGCTGATGCTTGAAGCTGGACCCTTCAGGTCCGAGTTTGGGAAAACACCTACCAGCTATTCTCACACCTGTCTGGCTCCCCCCCCTCCTCCACCCCCCCCGTTAGTGGGTTCATCTGCAAGCGTCATTTTCCCATGCTCTGAGAACTGTCCTCCCTCCACAGAGGTTGCTTCAACATCCCTATCTGCTCTGTTGACAAAAGGCAGCACAGAAGTGTGTTTGCTTAATTGTGACTCATTGAAAGACTCAGGGCGATTAGCTTTACGAAATCGTTCCAGGTTTGTGCTTTGGCTACAAACAGTTGCTTAGGTGATATGGCCCACGAGGAACCCGTCTTACAGATGTGCTGATAACCAGCTCAGAGCGCCATCTGGGTCAATAACCTTTCCAATTCGCCGTGGGGTACTCGGACACCAATCCTATCTCGGTAATGTTACCACACAAGCCCGGGCTCGTCCCCTCCAGTTTGGTGTATTTATTACTAACAGGAAGAGCCCCTTGTCCCAACTTCCAGACTCTCAGTTTTACAGCAGAGGGCTGCCCACTTTCCCTTTACAGGAAAAAAAAAATAGGTGAGGGAGAGCAGTTAGAGCCCTAGCTTGGGCTTCAGGCTACCAGAGTTCAAGTCCCTCCCTCTGCCACAGACTTGACAGGGTGTGTTATGCAGCTTAGCGCATTCAGAGCTGGGAGGTGCTCGGATACTGTGGTTGTGGGAGCAAGCGTGAAGCAGCCTTCCATTTCCTAGTACCTCCAGTCTGCAGTGACTAGTTATATGAGAACTGCACCTTTGCCGGGGCACGTGGGGGAAGGGTTCTGAACCGCTACAGTCCATTTGGGAGCTCGGATCGGAGCCTCTGCTCCCAGCCAGTCGTCTTTTCTGCAGGAAAGTCTTTGTAGTGAGTGAACCCATCTGCTTCCTAGGCCCTGCACCAACCCTTTCCTTCCCTCATGGGTGCATGGCGTATATAAAAACCCCCCTTAGCTGTGGCTTCCGGTCCTTGCTTTAGCACAGAGAAGGCGCACCACATGCTCAGAAAATCGGTGGCAGTTACCCCCATCTGTAAAGAGGGGACCGCAAATTCTTTCCTACTTCACAGGGGGCTGCGAAGGTTAGTCCATTAGCGTTTGCAAAGTGCTTCGAGATCCTTGGCTGGAAGGTGCAATAGAATTGTTAAGTGTTATCAGTGGACTCCCGACTGCCAACAAATCACTCCGGTATCCTTGCACTGGGCAGATTGGAGTGAATAATTCAAAGCGATCTTTTTTGAATTTTGCCTCCTCTTATGGAACGTCCATGGACAGATCATTATTTTCTCAAGTGTATTCAAACACTTATTGCTCAGAATTTGAAATCCAAGCTGTTTGATTGCAACTAGTCACATGCATCATGTGGTACTGGTTCTGTTCCCTGACTGGATTAATTTAGCCATTGCAATCAGATTTCCAGTGCTAAGTGACAAAGTGATTCAGATTCATTTTCTGTATGTATCAAGCCTGCAAACTCGAACATCCCAAGAGCATTTATATTAGTAAAATGCAATTACACAGAATTGGCAGACAGTGAATGAAATAGGTGCATGCACATGACTGAATTGAATTGATTTAGAAATTCACGGTATTCTTGAAGTACTTGCTGCTTTAGTCTCCCCTCTCTACTCATTAAGATAATCAAACAGTTAATTTCTTTGTTGCAAAATTTCTGCCTATCCCATAAGCAATAAGTGCCCTTAATGTAACTTTGTGACAGAATATACCCATGTTCACACCCTACATGCTATTGCAATAATGTTTGTATAAGGTATGCCTTGTAAAGCATCGTTTGAAAACTTGTAATGTGCTGGTCAACATTGTATGTGAATTTATAAGATTCCCCTGTGTGATGTTATTAACATGTGTTCTGAACCTCACAGACCTGCCCAAACAGAAGTTGACAAACAGGTCTGTCCTAAACAAAGGAATCTGTGTGCTGCTTAATGTGCATTTAAGCAGTAAACAGAGTCATCAGCCAGGAAGGGAAGACAAAGGCCACTCAACCAGGTGAAAAAACCCAGCAACCAGCAGGGAATATCCTTCCACATAGACTCTGGCTCCTGGTTCTCAGCTGGAAGTGTTTTTCAAGATTGGGACTGAAACTATAAAAAGGAGGAACAAACCCCCCAAGCCCTCCCTCCCCTCGCCTTCTCTGCACCGGAAGAGACAAAGGAAAGCAGTGATTGGATTCTGGGGGAGCGGTCCTGACCTGAGAGTTTGGTCAGTAATCGGCTGGAACATATGGTGACAAAGTTTGCTTTGCAACTAAGATAGTTTCTTAAGTAGATAATAGTAAGCGTTTTATCTTTATCTTTCTTGTAACCATTTCTGACTTTTATGCCTCATTACTTGCCCTCCCTTAAAATCTATCTATTTGTAGTTAATACACTTGTTTCATCTGATCTAGTGTGTTCAAGTTCTGGGGGGAAATCAGAGACTGGGAGTGTGGTGGGGTCACCCTGGGGTAAGCTCGAAGGTTGGTAAGAGCCAAGGTGTGTCTGGCTGGCTGTGGCACACACAGACCTAGCTAGGAGTGACACGTGCTGGAGGCTGTTTGTGAGTGGTCCAGGCTGGAGACGCTAGCAGCAAGGCATTGTAAAGGGCACCCCAAGTTACAAGGTGGGGTGACTGTCACTCATTAGTCTGGATTCTACCATGGTATGTGTGGTAGGGTGAGACTCACTGGTGTGGCGCCTCCTGCTGGTTGTCCAGGGAATTAACTCTTTTCCAGCTCCGGAGCACCCTCTGCCGGCTGATGCCTCGCCTGCCGCTGGCCCCCCGTGTCCCTCCCCGACCCCGGTGCCCCTCTATGTCAGGGTCCTGCCCCCAGCAGTAACCCGCAATTTGGGTCTCCCCACCCTGGGGAACCCCCACCCCCTATCTCCACCTTGCCTCAGTGGCTACTGCCAGTCTCCACTTTGCCCCAGGGAGCAGCGGATGACTTCAGTCTATAAACCACTCATCGGCAAGGGGGGTTGGACCAGCTGCCTCTGCCTATATCTGGGCTGCCCCTCTGCAGCCCCAGTACCTTTGTGGGCCCTTAACTCGGCCTGCAGCCTGGGGCTTTGCTAGGCTGGAGCTCCCCAGCTCCCTCTGCCCTTCCCCAGCACTGCTCCACCTCAGGTACCCTGCTCAGTTCCCAGGCAGCCAGGTCCTCCTCTCTCAAAAGGCTAGAAAGAGAGTCCTCTTGAGCTCCTGGCTCACAGGCCTTTTATAGGGCCAGCTGTGGCCTGATTGGGGTGTGGCTTCAGCTGTGGCTGCCTTCCCAATCAGCCATTCCCCAGCCACAGCCCTCTCCAGGGCTGCTTTTAACCACAAACTTGAAGTCCACAATTGCAGCAGTACCGTATTACCAATCCCAACCATTCAAACATGTATCAGGCCCCAAAACATCAGGACAATGTTTTTTTATTAAGAAATAGTCAATGTTGGGATCTTATTGGCCGTCCTGGGTTTGAGTCTCCAGGGTTTGTATTTTCAATCTTCTCTGAACCCATGAGTGCTAGAAATGTACTTTAAAAACTGGAAGATGATGCCCATATACAGTAAAAGCTTTTTTATCCAGGATGTTGGGAGAATGGCGGGTGCCGGTAAGTGAAAAATTCCAGTTAACTAAGAAGGAGGGAGTTTGGGTGTGGGGCTGGGGGTTGGGGCACAGGAGGGAGTTCAGGGCGCAGGCTCTGGGAGGGAGTTTGGGTGTGGGAGGGGGCTTGTGGCAGGAGGGTGGGGTGCGGGAGGGGTTTCAGGGTGCTGGATCCAGGGGGCACTCATCTTGGGTGGCTCCCCATAAGTGGCGACCTGTCCCTGCTCCTCCTAGGTGGAGGTGTGCCTAGGTGGCTCTGCACGCTGCCCCCAGCCCGCCCTGTCCTGAGCGCTGGCTCTGCAGCTCCCATTGGCTGGGAACCGCGGCCAATGGGAGCTGCGAGGGCGGCGCCTGCAGGTGGAGGCAGTGCGCAGAGCCACCTACCCACGCCTCCACCTAGGAGCATCAGGGACAGGTCGCCACTCCTGGGGAGCCATGCGGAGCCAGGTAGAGAGCCTGCCAGCCCCACGCCAACCTGACTATATACCGGACTTTCTATGAAGATTAGAAATGCTGGTTTATAGAGCTTTCCAGTTGGTACAGGGCAGGATAACACAGCTTTTACTGTAGTAACATGATTGAAGAAGCTAGGGCATAGACACACCTTTGGTAAAGGGAGCGCTCAGTGCAACAAAAAATAAATCTACTTCCAGAGGCCTGCAGGCTGGGAACTTGCTGCTTTATTTAACTGCATCAAAACAGAGTGCATGTGGTGGGGGGAACTCCCACTAACAACACAGATTGTAAGGGGGCAGGGGAGCATGGCTCCATCCCACAATGCTCCAGTTAACTCTATTATGACCACTTTACTGCAACAGTATTATTACAAGACTCGTGCTATGCGGTGGCAACACCTAATACGATGCACCACCAGTAAGCCAGGAAACTAAAAAAGCTGGCGCTTAAAGTCTTGATCATTTTGTGTTTGTTTGGATTGAGATTCATTAGAAAAATGTGTGGAAATCCAATTTGGAGTTTTCGTGTTGCAGTAACATGGGCAGCTCTTTTTGGAAATCAAGGTTTCAGTTTGCATATGTGAGTCCACCTGCGGTAAGTATTTTGCACATACATGCAACCAAAGTATACGCAAGATTCCATGTGAGCAGCCCTGAGTACTTAACAGCTCAAATTTTACATTCATAACCAAGTTCAAAGACATCCAAACAACAAATCAACAGTAGGAAGCAACCTACTGCCTGATATTTTGTGAGCAGACAAAAAAGCTGAAGTTAGTGAATACATTATTCATTGCAAGTTATTCCCTCTATTCGGGTACAGCGTGCACCTTAGCCTGGAGGGGGAACTGTACCGAGCAAACACAGAAGCCTTTCATGTCAAAAAATTCAACAGCAGCTCGCGGAACCACCCAGCCAGAATCTCATTTCACATTTCTATCCCTGCCCCTGAAACACTCCGATATTAATGAAGCTAAGATTTCACAAAGTGAAGAGGATTCATTGTAATCCAGGCTTAATTATGGCCATGATTAAATTTTCTAAGTTGGTAAATCTTTCTTCCCCATGCTTCGATATCTGCAAGCAGACAGCAGCCTGAATTGATAGAACCTTTTCAACATTGATTTAGTCCCACATCCTCAGTGGAGGTGAGATTTCAAGTTGTGTCATTTTAATGTATCCCAGAGCTAGCCGGCATTTCAGATGAACCACAATATTTATTTCAGTTATCTGATTGAAAGTAGCAAAAGGAAAATGAATTCCTTCCAGAAGCCAGCTAAATCATAAACCAAAGGCATTTTATGCAATCTGTTTAATGTTCTGTTATCGAAAGAGATTGTCCTAGTGGTATAATCCCACATTATAAATTAGTGGAGAGATAATTGGATTTACATGTTACTTTGGATATTGCTTTAGCCAGTTATGTGTTATTGGCAATACATTAACATCCTACACAAAATTAAATGGCATGATGTAAAAACTCAACAATTATTACTGAAATACTAAAGATACAGGGGGAAATGGATGCAAAACTGCTTCGAGATAATACTACATCTATGTTAAAGCAAATTAATAGTGGAAAAGCAGAAGACTGCTTGGAGAAAAAATATAAGCTTCCTTCTCCCCCAAATAAGGAAATACAAAATAGTTTATTTACAATACACAGACGCTTCATTTACACTTAGGCTATGTCTAGACTGGTGTGACGGTGCTGCCTGTTGGAGCCAGCTGAGGTCACTCAATCAGGGTGAACTGCAAACAAAACGGGGCAGACAAACCCCAAACGCTGGTGGATATTCCAATACTTAGATTTTCCAAGCCAGCACAAAACAACTTCTATATTACCATACAGGTTACTCAGAAGTCCAAACAACGCAGTTCCCTTAAAGTACCCAGCCTCAGGCCTCCGTCCAGACACACCTGTCAGATATGATGATGATTACTGAGAATCCTATCTCATCATATAAAAGAAAAGGTTCTTCCAATCCCAAAGGATCAGCCACATACCCAGGTTCAATTATAACTTAGATCTTACCCAAAATACACGCTATAGTCAATTCTTATTAACTAAGCTAAAATTTATTAAAAAAGAAAAGAGAGAGAGTGTTGGTTAAAAGATCAATACACAGACAGACTTGAATTCAATTCTTGAGGTTTAGATACATAGCAGAGGTGAGCCTGTAGTTGCCAAAAGTCCTTTTAGAAATAGTCCATAGGTTATAGTCCAATGTCCATATTCAGGGTGGCTCCAGTCAAAGACTGGGGATCTCAATCCTTATGGCTTAAGGTTCCTCCCTCTTGAAACCAAAGCAGATCTGAGATGATGTATGATCATGTCCCAGGGTTCTTATACATTTCCAGCAGCCTTTCGGCCTGAGAAAACAATAGGCTTAATTCTCCTTCCTCTAAACATCATGGCAATTAGCACAGGGTAATTTATCCATTAAACAGTTCAGATACAGGTCACTACAACCTTCAAAGAGACATATAGACAATAATACTATTTCACTCAAGTATCATCATAAATGTTAATATTCCTTTTTTGATCTTTGAATTAAAGTTATAGCAATAGACAAGACTTGTTTGCTTACATCACAAGACCTGAGCAAACATCTACCCTTGAGATCTCTAACAATGCAGACTTGCATTTCAAAGCTCTATTCATTTACCTATCTTCCTAACCAGTCCTTAAGGTTCACCCATAGGTCAGGTTATTCTGTGAGTTAATTAACTCTTTCTGACTCTGTCACCTTCCAATGAAATATTATATTACACTCATAACGTCACAACTGGTGACAGGACACTAGTCCAATATCGGGGTTGTGCCAGAACCCCCTACTGTCCACATCTAAACCCCTGAAACACGGGTTTCAAGTGTGTACAAGATAAGAACACTAGCACGTCTGAGGGGTGTGGGTATGAACACTCCTTAGGCTGTGGCCCGGCCACATACCCATGTCAGTTTGTAGTGTGGATAGGGATAAGGGGGCGTGTTCTGTGTCCAATAGTCCTCCAGCCCTGTTCCCACAATGCTCTGAGCGCTTTCCTGCCTGACCCTTACCCACAGCTGCACTGACCACTTCACAACCGTCTTCTGCTGGCCTCTTTTCCCCAGTACACGTGAACGTAGAACATGCTACGTCCAAGAGCTGCCGCCTGGTCAGCCGAACACACCCCGGTCCTGATAAATGTGTGGACAGACGTCACCGTTCTCCCGGACGTCTCCCGCAGCCCCCAGGATCAGGAAATTTCAGAGAGGATGGTGCAGGCGAAAGACTCCAGCTCTGGGTGGGATTCTTCAAGATGCCCATTCTTGAAAGAGCTGGCGCGGGTGCTCTTCAAGGCTCCCAGTACCGAGCCTTAGGTGATGCACAACCCCCTCCTCAGCCCCACCAGGCTCATTGTCCAATGGGATGCCGAGGAAGGCCAGGGCATGGAGGAGGTGGCTCCAGAGGATGAGGAGCACATTATCCTGCACCTCCAGCCAGAGGAGCCAGCTCAGCCTGCCCTTCCTGATGAGCCAGAGGATCACCCAGACTGAGTGGGAACCTGAACCCAAGGCTGATAAGTTCAAATCCCACCCACCCCACCTCCATCCTATCCCGGTTTCTCTGGGGCTGCATGCGGAATGGGAAGGCCACCGCACTTCCCTCCCTTTCAATGGTCCCCAACCACAAACTCAACATCTTATTGAATTACCACCAACCACTATAAAGCTTTTGGCAGAAGCTATGGAACAGATTATGGGCCAACTTCCCTATTGCCCTGGGTCGGTGCATTTGTCGGCCAACAGGCCGACAGTGAGGGTGGGGGTGGAAAGGGCGGGTTTCAGGACCTTTGCATTGCACAGATATGAATTTTGCATTATAAATAGAGCCCTGAGAAAAAACAGATTTAAAAAAAACAAAAAAAAATCCCAGCAGCGTCACAGGTAACGTAGCAAATTTCATGGGAAAGGCACGGAAAGCAGAGATATCCGCAGGCAGCACTGTGGTTTGTTTGTTTTTTGCTCAGCAGCCGGGACTCGCTCAGCTTTTTTTTTTTTTTCTTTTTTGCTCAGCCGGGACTCGCTCGGCTTTTTTTTTTTTTGCTCAGCCCCCCCGCATGTGTCCCGATATTTTCTTCCCCTCATCTGGTCACCCTAGCTATGAGCCACACCAAGCACGAGACTAGTGCACGTTTCTGCCTCTCTGCCGTTGAGGGGGAGGGAGAGAAATCACAGTATTGGGCTAATTTAGTGATTTCTGCCCAGTCCATGAAATCACGATTGTCTCAGAGCCCTAATTATAAACAAAACAACCATGAGCAAGACACGTCGAACCTGAGACAGTATTAGGAGTCACCAGCACTTTCCCCATAATAAAGATTACAGCATGTGTCAATACAAACCTCTCACTGCCCACAGCCGAGTCAGGCTGTCCCTCACCCCAGGAGAACAGCTGGGTCTTAGAAACTACAGCGCTAGTCCTCCAACAGACAGTTCACCCCACAGAAGAGCAGTTGCCAAAATCTTCTCCAGTATATAGAATATCAGGGTTGGAAGGGATCTCCAGAGATCATCTAGTCCAAACCCCTGCTTGAAGCAGGACCAATCCCCAGACAGATTTTTACCCCAGTTCCCTAAATGGCCCCCTCAAGGGTTGAACTCACAACCCTGGGTTTAGCAGGCCAATGCTCAAACCACTGAGCTATCCCTCCCCCTGTTCTAGATCCCTCCCCATATAGAGAACAGCCTGCTCAAGCAGCAAATCCCTCACCTGTAGAGTGCCACCGAAATACTCTGCTAACATCCTTTTCAGCGCCCCTTTCTCTGGTTCTCTTTCCCTAAATATTATGCAAGAGCCAAAAGCGCCTGTCTTATAAAGGCTCCAGACTCCTCCCCTTCCCAGCATGCTTTGCTATAAGGAGCTTGACAGATAGCCCGGTCTTTCCCACTTTTCTCAGGAGAACCAGCCCTCTCTCCACCAACATCTGGAATCCATCCCCCAGGTGAGGACTCATATCACAGGCCGTTTCATGGTGTTTTCCTCTGAAACCAAACTACCAATGAATGTTAACAATGGGAGGAAACCGGGCTCCCTGCTCCTTTCTCTCCAGGGCCTCCCAGACAAACAAGAAGGATAAACTCTGCTCATTAAAAAGCTTCCCCAGGGCCCTGCTTCCCCAGGGCTCATCTTTAACCCTCAGTGCCTGCTCATTCCGTCACAAAACCCTGCTTTTCATCCCCTAGCTAGACATATGGGCCAATGGGGTTGGAAATTGGCCTCTGGGGCTAAAGTGGCATTTCTCCATCAAGTTTCACAAAGAACGAGCAGGTGGTCCCGGAGCTGTGCCCCTGCCCACCTCCCCCCTTCCCAAGTAGGAGGTCACGGGGTTTTTTTGTTTGTTCCTGGAGCCACTGGGTGGAATGAAGAAGCAGAAAAACAAACCAACCACACGAGCACAGCAAGCTGCATACCCAAGAAGAGCGTAGTAGTAAACGCCCAGGCTGTGTGCACCCAGGCCTGTTGGAGGCATGCCGAGCTAGTGCTCTGTCCAGAGGCGGATGGCTCTCCAATGACTTTACAATGGGGTATACCAGTCGGTACAATCTATCCCCAAAGTTCTTCCTGATTGCTGGGGGTTTCCATCAGATGCCTTGGCACCGAATAAAGTGTGTGATAAAAAGGGACGTCTTTCAAGACAATTGATGTGTCTAAATAGGATCTGAGCACTTGGAAGATCAGGGCTCCCGGTTTAAGTTTATCCTCTCTCATAGGAACGAACACATGTGCACTCATAGGATTAAGGCACGCGCGCGCGCACACACACACACACACACACACACGCGCGCGTGCACACACACGCACACACTTCTTCAAACTATCCAGGCAGTGGAAAGAGGCTAGAAAACAGCTGGATTGGGGCTGTTAAGAATTCCCCACCGCGGCGTTGGTCTCCGCTCATATCAAACTAACATACCTGGCACCTACAGAAACTGCACCACCATGCTCTAGTGTAGGGGGACTTTGTCTCCTGCATAATTGAAAGGCGCCGTAGGCAGTTCTGCTCTAACCAGCGGTGAGTGCAGGTACTCCTTGAAAAATCAGAGCTGGAGCCAGCGCCGGCTCCAGGGTTTTTGCTGCCCCAGGCAGCAAAAAAAAAAAAAAAAAAAAGCCGCGATTGCGATCTGCGGCGGCAATTCGGCGGGAGGGCCGTCGCTCCGAGCGGGAGTGAGGGACCCTCCGCCGAATTGCCGCCGCATAGCTGGACGTGCCGCCCCTCTCCCGAGTGGCCGCCCCAAGCACCTGCTTGTTCAGCTGGTGCCTGGAGCCGGCCCTGGCTGGAGCCAGCTCTCAGTTGCTCCCAAATCTGCCCCGCGTAGTTCTCAGCAGAGGAGAATCTGGGCCTTTATGTTTTACCCTGCTTCTTTTATGACAAACTCAGTAAGACACGGAACACAAAACCAGGTTCTTCCTTCTGAAGAATCGGCTTCTTTCCTGATATAACCCATTGGCCCTCCCTTCAGCCAGCTGGCCGGACAAAGGGGCTTCTCGTAAAACTCCCAGGAGGCTGCCAGGAAAAGATGTGTGGCACGGAAGTAGCAGTCACCTCCTTTCTGGAACTTCTGGGAACAAAATGCTTTATTCTGGGGGCCGGCTTTGCTTGAGCACAGTGTTCATTGCTGCTGCTGCTAACTTAGTGGCTTATGCCTCAGCAGTGCATTTTGCATGGGGCTGTTACCTGGTGCCCTTTCAAGTTGATAACTCAGGTCACGGTGCAGGCAACTTTGATTCTATTTGCTGTGCTCTGCCACTTTAAATGTAAGAATTCTGCCTCCCGACAAGGGGCCAAGACTGTGGCAAGGTTGAAGCTACGGAAGCTTAAAGGGAAGACATGCTAGTTTGCATCTCATAGGGTGAAATTCATTGTGGTGCTGAGGGCCAGAAGGAGGGTTATGCACCACAGCAGCCTTGTCCGGGCTCTGAGCCACAGTGGATTTCACCTAGGGAGATGCTGGACCTGCTCTCCACCTTGCTGCAGTCATGTACAGCTGTGCTAAGTCACACGGGACAGACACACGTGAGGGCACAAGATAGACATTCAGATGCTTGAGCACTGGAGTCCGAAATCTTAAGGTGGTCAGCTAACTTGTGCGCGCATCCTTTGCCTGTGCCTGGAAAATATAATTGCCTTTGGGATGGTAATATCTAGCTCTTTATATATAGGTCTTAATCCAGAGCTGGTGGGAAAGCACCAGCTGCCACAGCTGTGACTGTCAGTAAAACGATCCCTTGGAGGAGCCATCTGGGGCAGCCGAGCACCCTGTTAATGTATCTGGTGTTAGAGTGATGTCTCGGGACAGGGCCATGCCGATACAAATTGCACATTTGGATGCTGGCAGGAAGCCCGGGAGCAGAGGGGCAGAATGGGGCTGACCGCGGAGGAACGAAGGCACTTCCTGCTACCGATAACGTGGCAGAGCGGGTCACTTTACTAAAACCTCCGCACCCCTGTCAATGGCATTACATGGCATAAAGCTAGAGGAGGGACTCAGCCTCCCTCTTGCTAGATTTAATGTTCAATTTATGTACCGAGAGAAACTCATCTCACCTCGCCCGCTCTGAGTCCATGACAGAGCTCTGGGCACCAGGTGTAGGGGGCTGATTCCAAGTACCCAGGGGCGGTCAGACTGAGATCTGACAGTGCTGGCACAAGTCTCATAGATCAAGCTCAGAGCCAGCATTCCTGGCTGCAACAACACTGACGCTGGGTGCCAAGACTCCTGTCCGTGTCCGTGGGAGCTGTCCAAAGGGCAGCTGTGTAACGAGTGGAGAGATCAGCCTTGGCTGGTGCTTTTCCTCATCAGCCTCTCCGAGGTGCAGTGAACCAGGGTAAATGGGCTGCAGGGAGAATGAAGGGGAATTCAGAGCAGCATTTGCATGCGTCAGACAAACCCCTAGGATGTGTCTCACCGGAAAGCTATTTCGCTGCTGCAGTTCAGGGTCATTGGGAAACGTGGCTCCAGCCACTGGCATCAACCCAAACACCTGAGCCATCTGAAACAGCCTAGCAGGGCGTGAAATGAAATCCAGTTGCATCACGGCCCCCGTTTTACAGCACTCTGCCCTTTGCTTTAGCTGGAAGGGTTCAGAGAGAGGAATATCCCTCTGCACCCAAGCAGAGTGCTCAGCCTCCAGCCCTGAGCAGAACAGGTCAGCTGGGGACTGGCTGCACTGGAGCAGGAGTAATGGACTCCCATGCTGGGAAGCCTCATACTACGGAAACATGGGTGCTAGGACCAATTCTCCTCGTGATTTGGGCGCTCCCTGCTGGATTTTTCCATACCAGAGCCCCCGTCCTATTTAGCAGCATGGGAAGGGCAGGCGGGACATAAACCCCCGGCGCATCTTTACAACCCTTAGCTTAGGGCTATTTTTTCAGGCTATGTTC
Source organism: Platysternon megacephalum (assembly GCA_003942145.1). Taxonomy (NCBI): domain Eukaryota; kingdom Metazoa; phylum Chordata; order Testudines; family Platysternidae; genus Platysternon; species Platysternon megacephalum. The sequence continues at coordinate 2,145,428 of QXTE01000196.1, read as the reverse complement.
AGACTCCGGCAGGCAGCACTGGCCTCGGTTTATATTCCGGACATTCGTCCTGCAACTAGAAATATAGGTTTTAAATGAAATTAAGGTGGTCTAAACCCTGGTGCCGAAGGGGCTTCCCCCAGGCCACCCCTTGCTGCACTGCAGCACTCTCTGTGCTTGTGCTGCATAGGTTGGCAGAGAGGGGTGTCCTCTAGGGCACAGGCTCTGTTCCAGACGACAGACTGGAGTAACAGCCATGGCGCTGCAGGGTCTAACCCTCCAACCTTAACCTGGTTTCCTCCACCAAGGCCATGGACTTGGGGCTTTCCATTCACCCTCACACTAGTGCAGCTGCATCAGCGGTGACTAATGGGCTCCAATTTGGGACAAGGGAGACAAGGCCATGGAGAGCAAGAGTACACGTGACTGATGCTCCTCTTCCCCACCCTGCCCAGAAGGCAGGGAGGGAGGTTTCCCTTCCTCTTACCTTAGATGACATTCTCCTCCCTTTATTGCGTTGGCGAGCAGCACCGTCATTGTCAGCTTCCTGAAATCAAAACACTTCGGCTTAGGTCTACACTGCAACCAGAGGTGACACTCAGCACTTGTAGACGTATCCAAGCCAGCTTTGACCTAGCTGGCTCAAAAAAACCCCTGTGGGACCCTGGGTATGTACTCAAGTGGCAAGCCCATGCGGTCATGGCTTCACTGCCCCTATTATTTGAGCAAGGTAGATCAACACTAGCTCAGGTACGTCTACACGTGCTGCACTCACACCTCAGGTACGTCTACACATGCTTCAGTTACACCTCAGGTACGTCTACACGTGCTGCACTCACACCTCAGGTACGTCTACACGTGCTGCACTCACACCTCAGGTACGTCTACACATGCTTCAGTTACACCTCAGGTACGTCTACACGTGCTGCACTCACACCTCAGGTACGTCTACACGTGCTGCACTCACACCTCAGGTACGTCTCCACATGCTTCAGTTACACCTCAGGTACGTCTACACGTGCTGCACTCACACCTCAGGTACGTCTACACATGCTTCAGTTACACCTCAGGTACGTCTACACGTGCTGCACTCACACCTCAGGTACATCTACACGTGCTGCACTCACACCTCAGGTACGTCTCCACATGCTTCAGTTACACCTCAGGTACGTCTACACGTGCTGCACTCACACCTCAGGTACGTCTCCACATGCTTCAGTTACACCTCAGGTACGTCTACACGTGCTGCACTCACACCTCAGGTACGTCTACACATGCTTCAGTTACACCTTGCAGTGCAGACGTGGGGCGATCCAGTTGGTTGACCCTTCCCAGGAGTTTCATAGCATGGAGACACATTTCTCCGATTATTTTCCAAGAGCCGTACGACAGCTTGGAAAGGATCCCAGCATGGGGCAGCACCAGGAGGATTCCATCTCTTTCATACGGATCTGAATTGTACCCTGGGGCCTGATGCTGAAGTTAACATCAGCGGGAGACGTGGGTGCTGGCCCCTTTGGGAAGTGAGGCTCCCTCACTGCAGAAAACAGCATGCTCTATTGGTCAGGAGGAAAGGCCAAAGTTCAGCAGTTTCCAAATGGACACCTGAGAACCAGTCATCGGGGCAGTGGATTTTTTTTTATTTTCAGTGTTGGTATTTAACAATCCCCTTTTACTTTCACTAAAGAAGTGCCAAATTACTTTGAGCGGTGCCACTTACAGGACGTACAGACCGTTTAACCTGGCACAGCACAAAAAGCAGTGTGCTTGTGTTGTGCGTTGTACCGCTGGAGCATCGGGTGCTAATCAACCCCTGACACAAAGTACATCCAGAATGAACAACACTCCCATTCTCATTTACTGTCCACTAAGCCAGGACTTTTACAATATAATAGGTAGCTTATGAAGTTGCCAACTGTTGTCTGGTCTTTGCAGATTAGTAATTCCACGGTATATTCTTGAACTGATCATTCTGTTTTGGTCCACAACATTACACTTTTTTTTTGAAATCTTGATCACTAAAGAGTAATCCGATTTCATTAAATTTTAGCTCTATCCCCCCAGAGAAATCCCACTGGCATTGACCATCAGAATGTCTTTCTTCTCATTGGAGAATCCTTTTCAAACAGAGATGGGTGCCGAGTGCAACTGTTTCCCTAATTATTCCCAAAGTCTTCTCAGTTGTGTTGCAATTCCTAGAGTAAGGCAATGGGTGATATGTAGCTGGCAATAACACGGAACACTTACCTGTGGAATTGAGATTAGATAAATAAATACAGAAAGTGTCACAGGGGTAGCAATGGTCGCAGAACCTATTTGGCTTAGGAAATACCTTGTTTATCTTTCCCACTCCGAAATAAGGCAAGAAGCCAGAGTTAACTTCTTATTTAATGTGTATGTTCATAAAGGTACATTTGATTTTTTTGTTACACTACTTGTAGCTACATCCAGCACAATATGCAGGGGAACAACACTGTTACAGGTACCATAGAATATGGCATGACAGACAATAAAAATGGAACCAAGGCACATTTTCCACAGTAAAGGCAGAGACAAGTGACAAATGAAAATCCATTTTTATAAAGTAGATTTATCTTAGTCATTTAGGACCCAATCCAACTTCCATTGAAGTCAGTGGGAGTCTGAGCACGTCCTGACAAGCCTTTCCAATGTGGGACTACTGAAATCTTATGTTGCACTGCTGAACAGATCTCACCTTTAGTATTGGTGTTGTAATCAACGCTGAGCTTGACCTGTTTCAGTGCATTTGGTAAGTTTGGATAGCAGCTCAAACAGCAAAGATGTGACCAGCAAGACGCTGAAAGGGTTCTACTGTAACAGGCAATTAATAATGCTTCCCCTGGAAAATATATTCAGTTGTTTTCTTATGCAGAGACAACACAGCAGTCATTTGCGTTAATAGCTTGCTGGGGCTTGGCTCTCCGGAAGACTTTCAGCATGTAACACAAAGGCAGAGCCATTCTGGTTGAGCCAAGCTGACATCCAGCTGATCTTGCTACGGGCAGCATTGCATTTAGAAGCCTCTTTCCCTTCCAGGAAAGAACACTCAACTGGGGACACTTGCTTTCTAAACTACTGTGATACCAGGAGCTAGCCCTGCTGTTGCATCAAATGAGTGGTGAATCACATACCACCTCTTGTTTGTTAAGGAATCAGAACACGAACAGGCCATACAGAAACCTCAACCAGTGAAACCAAATGCAATATCAGGGCCTTGCAAAACATCACTGAGATAGCAAGAAGTGATCCTATTAGACTTAGGCTACGTCTACACTACCCGCCCGGATCGGCGGGTAGAAATCGATATAGCGGGGATCGATGTATCGCGTCTCGTCTGGACGCGATAGATCGATCCCCGAACGCGCTCCCGTCGACTCCGGAACTCCAGCAGGGCGAGCGGAGTTAGCGGAGTCGACGGGGGAGCTGCGGACGTCGATCCCGCGCTGCGAGGACGCGAGGTAAGCGCGGGTAATTCGAAATAGGATACTTCGACTTCAGCTACGCTATTCTCGTAGCTGAAGTCGCGTATCTTATTTCGATCCCCGCCCCTAGTGTGGACCAGCCCTTATTTATGAACCGCATGCCTTCAGCACTGGAGTGTAGGCACTCAGTCTGGACTACAAAATAGTGTCTCAGCCTAATCTGAAGAAGTCTTTATTGTTCACCAGGAATCCAGGTGGCAGGTTAGTTTTGGATGCCGAGTGCAATATGGGAAGGCAGGAGCCTTTCATCCTCAGACGCCAGCGTGTAAAAATGTAGTCAGGGTTTGGAAATACACTATGTGATCAGCAAGGGTGGCAGGGGAGGAGATCATGGGGGGTCACTAAAAGGAGCAATGAGGCCCAAATCCTCAAAAGTATTTAGGCTCCTAACTTTCTTTGAGCTAGGAGCCTAAACACCTCTGACGATCTGCACTTGAGTGTCTAGTTGACGCCTGGGTGGAGATCTGTTCCCGAGACTCAAACCTGAGCGGGTTGGCAGCAGAATCGTCGGCGTTAGGAAAGTGATCTCTGAGCAGCTGATGAGCGCTACCTGCTTACAACCAATAACTAGGGACTGAGAAGAAAAGCAACAGATCAGCTTCTAGAATTTGGAGCTCAACGAGGAGGATCATTTTTTATCATCAACATGTAAGGTGACCATGGAAAGAAAAGAGCCCAGAGCTCTGAGACGCAAAGAGCAGAAATGTCATTTTAAAAGCACCATGCATCCTCCTCACGCCTTCCCGGGTGCTGCCATTTGTGGCAGGAGACGATTCACTTTGAGATGGTCTCCTAGAAATTAGCGTGAGCACGTCAGTGCCTGCGTGAGCAAAGAAAATAAAAAGAGAATTTTAGAATAAATCTCCCGCTGCAGGCAGTTGACACCTTTTGTTTTCATTCCAGTATCTGTCAACATGGAATCCAGGGGTTTAATCCTAACAAATTACTAGGGATAAAAAGAGCTTGCTGCTGTGCTAGGACATGAGGAAGAGTCCCAGCTCTGATGTCTATCACATTCAGTAAGAGCAGTGGCAGTTGGGAAGTTTGGGGGCGGTCAATTCCGCAGGTGCTGGGCCTGATTCTCCAATGCCCTGCACTGTCTGCAGTCATTTCCCCCTGCACCAAACGAGCGCAGCGTGGATGTAAACATTACCGTGCTGATTGGTTACACTCCTTGGCCAAGGTACTACAAAGGTACAGCTTCAGCTTCTTGGGAGGCATTGGCTTGTCTGCCCTTCCCATAAATCTAGATTAGTTAGTACATTGGGTCATTTTCTGGGCGAGCGCAGCTTCAGAACCTGGACAGCTCAAACGCAAGAGAGCGTTCGCAGCATCCAGGAAGATTTCACTGACTGCCAGCAAGCAGTAAGCCATATTTCAGATGGACCCAGCATCCTCAACTTCCATTATACTTCATCACTTAGGAACCAGAGTAGTCCCCAAGCTACCAGACTAGAGTTCAGACCTTTTACCTGACTTGAGCTAACTGACAAGTTGAACAACTTGGAATTTACTACCTCTAAGGATGTGGCTAAGGACTAGAGAGACTAAGGGCATGGATACACTTGCAGATGTAGAGCGCTTTGAGTTAAACCAGCCTTCGTAGAGCGCAGTAGGGAAAGCGCTGCAGTCTGTCCACACTGACAGCTTCAAGCACACTGGCGTGGCCACATTTGCAGTGGCATTGGGCGCGGTGCATTATGGGCAGCTATCCCAGCATGCAAGTGGCTGCAATGTGCTTTTCAAATGGGAGGGGTGGGGTGGAGTGTGACAGGGAGTGTGTTGTGTGTACGTGGGGGAGAAAGAGTGGGTTTTGGGGGGGCTGAGAGCATGTCAGTATGCTGTCTTGTAAGTTCAGACAGCAGCAGACCTCCTCCTCCCCCCCGCCTCTCTCTCTCACACAGCATTCCACAGTAACGGCTTGCACGCCGGCTGGCAGAAACGGAGCTTTGAAAGGGCATTTCCGCATTCCTACTGGAGATCAAAACAATGACCAGAGTGGCCACTTGACTTAAGGGGATTATGGGACGTTTCCAGAGGCCGATCAGAGCACAGTAATGCAACACCTCGTTCACACTGACGCCCGGGCGTTGTGGCCAAGGCGCAGCAAACGTTATTCCACTCGCCGAGGTGGAGTACCAGCAGCGCTGTAGCCACGGAGTCAAAGCGCTCTAGGTGCCTTGCCAGTGTGGACGGGGAGTGAGCTAGTGCACCCGGGGCTGCTTTATTGCGCTGTAACTCGCAAGTGTAGCCAAACCCTAAGCCCTTTCCTCGAACGGTGCAGTTTACCCCCATGGGTCTCTCTGGCATTGCGTCTTATATAATCATTTGCCTCTGCAAAGTGGGTATAAAATCATATCCCCCACTGTGAGCGAGTGGAGAACTGAGTTGGTAGCGTTTTACGCTCATTTTGCACTGGCGAAAATGATTCTCTACAAGGAACAAATCTCTTCAATCCCTGAAAGAAAGCCCTGTGGCTTTAAAGCAGGGGTGGGCAAACTTTTTGGCCCGAGGGCCATATCTGGGTATGGAAATTGTATAACAGGCCATGAATGCTCACAAAATTGGGGGTAGTAGTGCAGGAGGGAGTGAGGACTCTGGCTGGGGATGCGGGCTCTGGGATGGGACCAGAAATGAGGGGTTCAGAGGGCAGGAGGGGGATCACGGCTGGGGCAGGGGGTTGGGGTGTGTGAGGGGGTGAGGTCTCTGGCTGGAGGTGTGGGCTCTGGGGTGGGGCTGAGGATGAGGGATTTGGAGTGTAGGAGGGTGCTCCAGGCTGGGACCGAGGGGTTCAGAAGGCGGGAGGGGGATCAGGGATGGGGCCAGGGGTTGGGGCACGGGGGGGGTGAGGGCTTTCACTGGGGGTGCAGGCTCTGGGGTGGGGCTGTGGATGAGGGGTTTGGGGTGCAGGAGGGTGTTCTGGGCTGGTATCAAGCGGTTTGGAGAGCAGGAGGGGGATCAGGGCTGGAGCCGGGGCAGGGGCTCAGGGATGCAGGTTCCGGGCGGCGCTTACCTCAAGCAGCTCTCGGAAGCAGCGGCATGTCCCCCCTCTGGCTCCTACGCAGAGGTGCGGCCAGGCGGCTCTGCGTGCTGCCCATCCGCAGGTGCCACCCCTGCAGCTCCCACTGGCTGCAGTTCCTGGCCAATGGGAGCTGCGGGGGCAGCACGCAGAGCCCCCTGGCCGCGCCTCTGCATAGGAGCCAGAGGGTGGACATGCCGCTGTTTCCGGGAGGCACACGGAGCCATGGCACGCGCATGCGGAGCGGCTCCTGTCCCCGCTCCTCGTCTGGAGTGGATTAAATCAGCTGGTGAGACAGATGTAGCCCGCGGGCCATAGTTTGCCCACCCCTGCGTTAAAGTTTAGCTTGACATAGTAATTCCAGATAGTCCTCACTTCCAGACAGCCACATTTCTTATTCCATTTTCTCTGCAAAGGAAGATGCCAGTCATTGCTAGTTTGGATGTTGTTCTACATCACTCTAGCCTTTTCGTCAGGCATCTCAAATTCCTTTTGCTGTCCCAAGGGCTCTGAATCCCTCACAGCATTCAGTAACACCAGACAATCACAAACTGAAGAAGAATAAGGAAACCTATCAAAGGAAGTAGACAACTTGCTGAGAGAGAAAGGATGGCCTTGTTGGTGAGCATACTAGCGTAGGATTTGGGAAATCTTGGTTCAGTTCCTAGCTCTGCTATAAACTTCCCATGTCATTTTGGGTAAATTACATTCTATGCCACAGTCCCAGGGAATAATAATCCGTGCTCTCTCATCCCCTTGGGTCTGTCTTTTTGATTTAGCTCAGGGATCGGCAACCTTTGGCCCGCGGCCCGCCAGGGTAAGCCCCCTGGTGGGCCAGGACGGTTTGTTTACCAGCCGTGCTCGCAGGTTCGGCAGATCACGGCTCCCACTGGCTGTGGTTCGCCGCTCCAGGCCAATGGGGGCTGCGGGAAGCGGCGCAGGCTGAGGGATGTGCTGGCCGCCCTTCCCGCAGCCCCCATTGGCCTGGAGGGCGAACCGCGGCCAGTGGGAGCTGCGATCGANTGGTGAGCATACTAGCGTAGGATTTGGGAAATCTTGGTTCAGTTCCTAGCTCTGCTATAAATTTCCCATGTCATTTTGAGTAAATTACATTCTATGCCACAGTCCGAGGGAATAATCATCCGTGCTCTCTCATCCCCTTGGGTCTGTCTTTTTGATTTAGCTCAGGGATTGGCAACCTTTGGCCCGCGGCCCGCCAGGGTAAGCCCCCTGGTGGGCCGGGATGGTTTGTTTACCAGCCGTGCTCGCAGGTTCGACAGATCACGGCTCCCACTGGCTGTGGTTCGCCACTCCAAGCCAATGGGGGCTGCAGGAAGCGGCGCGGGCTGAGGGATGTGCTGGCCGCCCTTCCCGCAGCCCCCATTGGCCTGGAGGGCGAACTGCGGCCAGTGAGAGCTGCGATCGGCTGAACCTGCGGACGCGGCAGGTAAACAAACTGGCCCAGCCCGCCAGGGGGCTTACCCTGGNGCAGGGGGTTGGGGTGTGTGAGGGGGTGAGGTCTCTGGCTGGAGGTGTGGGCTCTGGGGTGGGGCTGAGGATGAGGGATTTGGAGTGTAGGAGGGTGCTCCAGGCTGGGACCGAGGGGTTCAGAAGGCGGGAGGGGGATCAGGGCTGGGGCCAGGGGTTGGGGCACGGGGGAGGGGTGAGGGCTTTCGCTGGGGGTGCAGGCTCTGGGGTGGAGCTAAGGATGAGGGGTGCAGGCTCTGGGGTGGGGCTGTGGATGAGGGATTTGGGGTGCAGGAGGGTTTTCTGGGCTGGTATCAAGCGGTTTGGAGGGCAGGAGGGGGATCAGGGCTGGAGCCGGGGCAGGAGGTTGGGCCGCGGGAGGGGCTCAGGGATGCAGGTTCCGGACGGCGCTTACCTCAAGCAGCTCTCGAAAGCAGCGGCATGTCCCCCCTCTGGCTCCTACGCAGAGGTGCGGCCAGGCGGCTCTGCGTGCTGCCCATCCGCAGGTGCCACCCCTGCAGCTCCCACTGGCTGCAGTTCCTGGCCAATGGGAGCTGCGGGGGCAGCACGCAGAGCCCCCTGGCCGCGCCTCTGCATAGGAGCCAGAGGGTGGACATGCCGCTGTTTCCGGGAGGCACACGGAGCCATGGCACGCGCATGCGGAGCGGCTCCTGTCCCCGCTCCTCGTCTGGAGTGGATTAAATCAGCTGGTGAGACAGATGTAGCCCGCGGGCCATAGTTTGCCGACCCCTGCGTTAAAGTTTAGCTTGACATAGTAATTCCAGATAGTCCTCACTTCCAGACAGCCACATTTCTTATTCCATTTTCTCTGCAAAGGAAGATGCCAGTCATTGCTAGTTTGGATGTTGTTCTACATCACTCTAGCCTTTTCGTCAGGCATCTCAAATTCCTTTTGCTGTCCCAAGGGCTCTGAATCCCTCACAGCATTCAGTAACACCAGACAATCACAAACTGAAGAAGAATAAGGAAACCTATCAAAGGAAGTAGACAACTTGCTGAGAGAGAAAGGATGGCCTTGTTGGTGAGCATACTAGCGTAGGATTTGGGAAATCTTGGTTCAGTTCCTAGCTCTGCTATAAATTTCCCATGTCATTTTGGGTAAATTACATTCTATGCCACAGTCCCAGGGAATAATAATCCGTGCTCTCTCATCCCCTTGGGTCTGTCTTTTTGATTTAGCTCAGGGATCGGCAACCTTTGGCCCGCGGCCCGCCAGGGTAAGCCCCCTGGTGGGCCAGGACGGTTTGTTTACCAGCCGTGCTCGCAGGTTCGGCAGATCACGGCTCCCACTGGCTGTGGTTCGCCGCTCCAGGCCAATGGGGGCTGCGGGAAGCGGCGCAGGCTGAGGGATGTGCTGGCCGCCCTTCCCGCAGCCCCCATTGGCCTGGAGGGCGAACCGCGGCCAGTGGGAGCTGCGATCGACTGAACCTGCGGACGTGGCAGGTAAACAAACTGGCCCGGCCCGCCAGGGGGCTTACCCTGGCAGGCCGCGTGCCAAAGGTTGCTGATCCCTGATTTAGCTGATCAGGACAAGCACTTTCATTGTGTTTGTACAGCACCTACCACAATGGGACCCCTGATCTCAGTTGGGGCCTCTAGTATAAATAATACATAAACTGGTACAGCTTGGAGCTTTTCAGCAAACAAGGGGTCAAAACAAGACAATTCTAATGGGGTTTAATAGGTTTTTAAAAAATTACCATCTGGAAATTAAAGATGGTGCTAGCATATCCTTGGATCTAATCCAGAATGACCAAGTGAGAAAGAAACTCAGGGCCTCATGTTCCCTTTTTAATGCTGAAGGCATAAATAGAAGCATCAGTAACCAATGTCAAATGGAACCCTTCCTCTCTCTTAGAGAGATGCATTTAAGCACTGGAGATGCTGATTAAATCCTCTCTTGTATGTTAGTCAATAAAGTGAGCTTACATTGCTGAGGTTTGCCGCCTCTGCTTTCAAGTTGCTTTTATTTTATTTTGCTAGCAATCTCTTTCAGAAGGCCTTTCAGATCATTAAGCTAAAAACAAAAACAAATCAAGATTCATGTTAGTTCGAAGTCAACCTAGCTTATTCCAAGGCATTTTTGCAGCTTGGATAACAGGCAGAGAGATGTATGAGGCAAACAAGCAGTAAGTCCTTTAAAATGCCTGGGAATGGCTGTAAAACAGAAACAATAACTCCCATGGCACCTCCAAGTTAAGTTCCTGTTTCTTTGGTTACCCTCTGAATGCCAGCTGTTAGTGACTGAGCATTAGCCAACTGCTATTTGCATTTACCAGACAAACTCAGCTGTGTGGATAAACAATGCAGTGCTTATATTTATTTTTCACAGGTAAATAGCCCTAGTGAGCAATAGAAGTGCCTCTTCAAACATTGCCCCGGTACAGTCCATTTGGAAGGACAACAACAATTAAAATTTTCATCAATGCAATAAATGTAGTGAGTCCTAATGCATACATATTTCACGCATTTAACAAGTGGGCATCATGAAACCAACTGACTCCAAATTACTCTGAATCAGCCTTGGCTCCTGAGACGGGATCACAGATCTGGTCACTGGAGTTTTGTGGAAACCAGTCTACTGTAAAGACTGTTATGTTTTTACACTTGTTTCCTCTAATGCTTCTTTCACTCAGATGCACACACAGCAAACTGATACCCTTCCCCTCACTGAGACATAACTTCCTTCCTGGGAAGTCAGTGGGACTACTCATAGATAAGGTGCTGTAGGGGGATCAGAATCTTGCTTGATGGAATTAACTGGACAGGTGACAGCACACACTGCCGCATGAAGTTTCTGCCTTCAACGTGTATTTACAATGGGGGAGACACCTTCTTCAGTTACTATGCAACACTGACATTCCCCTCGGCTTTAGAACTCTCTAGTGGTTTTCTAGTAATCAAGCAATGGGTCTGACAAGTACATTGCTCTGAGGCAGTTCCTGAAATTGAAGCACGTTTAAGACACTCTTTAGAAATTAAATCCTACCTAATAAAGCTCTTAGAAGCAACAGCACAGCGTGGCTTCTCTCCACATTTGCAGAGCTTAGAAAATATCTGCTCCTTCGTTCTTCAGCACAACAAGATGCTTCCTAGTATCCAAGAGACCTCATGTGGCTGTTGTAACCTTATCAGATGTCTGTGCCACACACACAGTTTTCTGCTTGAGGCACAGTGCCTCCACTCTGCCCCCAATACAGGACAGTACCTTAAATAAAAGTACAGCCCTAAGAAAATTATATCTGACTACAGTTAATTGTAAATAGTGCATAAATAAAGGGGTCCAGTTTCTATATATGCCACTTGCTGTCATATCAAATAGACACATATTCCCCAGACCAATCAAAAACAAAGTACCTTCATATCGAGTTGTCTAAATCGATGTGCCATCCTGTGAAGAGATGACAAATACCAAAATGAGCCTTGTGGGACTAAAAATTAAACTAGCAATTGGCATCTACTCCTTGATTCAGTGTCAAACTGTGCAGCAGAACATTACATATAATTAATTTAAGACAGGACATCTAGTCACATAGGAGCACCCAAAATGTGGACCAAGGAAAACTATGGCTCTTGGATCCTAGAATGATCTTCTACTCTGAATGCACATAGTTGAAGGTTAATGACAAGGCTGATATCGACTGCAGGTGTTATCGCCTGGGAACTCAAATAGTTCCCATTCATCTTTCCAGGACGAGACAAGTCATTATGGCTGTGTGCACCAGGTTTTGAGCACATCTAATGTAACTCTGTACAAATTACTGTCAGTTTTGCTCTTGGCAAGTTTCTTACCTGACCCTTTTTGGCTCAAAATTTGGCCAACCTAATTTGAATACATCTAGCTTGTAACTTAATGCTGAGCAGCATATGGAAAGTCTTAGTTATGCACTTAAGGATGGAATGTCCACAACAGGAAAGCGGCATGCCCTAGCATTAGTGAAACCCTCCACCCAAAGTTACCAGCTTTTCAATGCCAAAAATGGAAATGGAAAACACCTAGACACTATTGGAGGTTTGCTTTTTATATTCAGTAGCATGTTCAATAAAGTTGCATGCGTGGTCTCCATGGGAGTTAGGTACCTAAATACCTTTAAAAATCTGCCCCTATGCCTTTTGATAACTTTGTTCTCTGATTCTGGTCTGTATCCTTTTTTTTCCCTTGGCAGTTTATCTGACTTAGTTGTTGCTCTAAAAATGCTGAGGTGATTCCTGAAGGAACTCTGAGGCTGATCAGCCAAGTGTCAGGATTTGACAAAGGATCTGTGAAGCTACCCATAGCCTTAGGACATATTTAACCTTTCAAGTCCCAACTAAGAATTGGAGACCCCATCTACTTCTGGTCAGCTTGGAATCCCTGCAATCTATGTATAACCTTATTTCTCACGGTTACATGTCTGGTATGCACCATTAATCTATGTAAAAATGCTTGCTAGCTCTTACAAAGCACTTTTAATCAATGAATCTCAAAGCACTTTGAAAAGGGAGGAAAGCATGAGTCTTTGGGTTAAGTTTAGAGGTGAGAGCAACAAGGGTGATGTCGTGATGGGCGTCTGCTATAGACCACAAGAACAGGAGGATGAGGTAGACGAGGCTTTCTTCGGACAACTAACAAAAGTTTCCAGATCACAGGCCCTGGTTCTCATGAGGGACTTCAATCACCCTGACATCAGCTGGAAGAGCAATACAGCAGTGCACAGACAAGTTTTGGAGAGTGTTGGGGACAACTTCCTGGTGCAAGTGCTGGAGGAACCAATTAGGGGTCATGTTCCTCTTGACCTGCTGCTCACAAAGAGGGAAGAATTGGTAGGAGAAGTAGAAGCAACCTGGGCAGCAGTGACCATGAGATGGTCGAGTTCAGGATCCGGACACAAGGAAGAAAGGAGAGCAGCAGAATACGGACCCTGGACATCAGAAAAGCAGACATTGACTCCCTCAGCGAACTGATGGGCAGGATCCCCTGGGAGAACAACATGAGGGGGAAAGGAGTCAAGGAGAGCTGGGTGTATTTTAAAGAAGCCTTATTGAGGGTGCAGGAACAAACCATCCTGATGTGCATAAAGAATAGCAAATATGGCCAGTGGCCAGCTTGGCTTAACACAGAAATCTTCGGTGAGCTTAAACACAAAAAGGAAGCTTACAAGAAGTGGAAACTTGGACAGATGACTAGGGAGGAGTATAAAAATATTGCTCGAGCATGCAGGGTGTAATCAGGAAGGCCAAAGCACAATTGGAGTTGCAGCTAGCAAGGGATATGAAGGGTAACAAGAAGGGTTTCTCCAGGTAAGTTAGCAACAAGGAGAAGGTTAAAGAAAGTGTGGGACCTTACTGAATGGGGGAGGCAACCTAGTGATAGATTATATGGAAAAAGCTGAAGTACTCAATGCTTTGTCTCCGTCTTCACAGACAAGGTCAGCTCCCATACTGATGCACTGGGCAGCACAGTATGGGGAGGAAGTGAGCAGCCCTCAGTGGTGAAAGAACAGGTTAAGGACTATTTAGAAAAGCTGGACATGCACAAGTCCATGGGGCCAGATCTAATGCATCCAAGGGTGCAGAGAGAGTTGGTTGATGTGATTGCAAAGCCATTGGCTGTTATCTGTGAAAACTCGTGACGATTCCAGACAATTGGAAAAAGGCAAATATAGTGCCCATCTTTAAAAAAGGGAAGAAGGAGAATCCGGGGAACTACAGACTGGTCAGCCTCACCTCAGTCCCTGGAAAAATCATGGAGCAGGTCCTCATGGAATCCATTTTGAAGCACTTGGAGGAGAGGAAGGTGATCAGGAACAGTCAACATGGATTCACCAAGGACAAGTCATGCCTGATCAACCTGATTGCCTTCTATGATGAGATAACTGGCTCTGTGGATATGGGGAAACTGGTGGACATGATATACCTTGACTTTAGCAAAGATTTTGATACGGTCTCCCACAGTATTCTTGCCAGCAAGTCAAAAAAGTATGGATTCTATAAGGTGGATAAAAAGCTGGCTAGATGGTCGGGCTTAACGGATAATGATCAACGGCTCGATGTCTAGTTGGCAGCCGGTATCAAGCGGAGTGCCCCAGGGGTCGGTCATGGGACTGGTTTTGTTCAACATCTTCATTAATGATCTGGATGATGGGATTAATTGCACCCTCAGCAAGTTCGCGGATGACACTAAGCTGGGGGGAGAGGTAGATACGCTGGAAGGCAGGGATAGGGTCCAGAGTGAGCTAGACAAATTGGAGGATTAGGCCAAAAGAAATCTGATGAGGTTCAACAAGGACAAATGCAGAGTCCTGCACTTAGGATGGAAGAATCCCATGCACTGCTACAGGCTGGGGACCGACTGGCTAAGCGGCAGTTCTGCAGAAAAGGACCTGGGGGTTACAGTGAACGAGAAGCTGGATATGAGTCAACAGTGTGCCCTTGTTGCCAAGAAGACTAACGGCATATTGGGCTGCATTAGTAGGAGCATTGCCAGCAGATCGAGGGAAGTGATTATTTCCCTCTATTCGGCACTGGTGAGGCCACATCTGGAGTATTGTGTCCAGTTTTGGTCCCCCCACTACAGAAAGGATGTGGATAAATGGGAGAGAGTCCAGCGGAGGGCAACGAAAATGATTAGGGGGCTGAGGCACATGACTCATGAGGTGAGGCTGAGGGAACTGGGCTTATTTAGTCTGCAGAAGAGAAGAGTGAGGGGGGATTTGATAACAGCCTTCAACTACCTGAAGGGGGGTTCCAAAAAGGATGGAGCTGGGCTGTTCTCCGTGATGGCCGATGACAGAACAAGGAGCAATGGTCTCAAGTTGCAGTGGGGAAGGTTTAGGTTGGATATTAGTAAAAACTATTTCACTAGGAGGGTGGTGAAGCACTGGAATGGGTTACCTAGGGAGGTGGTGGAATCTCCATCCTTAGAGGTTTTTAAGGCCCGGTTTGACAAAGCCCTGGCTGGGATGATTTAGTTGAGGTTGGTCCTGCTTTGAGGTCTCTTCCAACCCTAATTTTCTATGATTCTATGATTATCCCCACCTGAGAGATGGGAACATTGAGGCACAGAGAGGTGATTTGCCCAAGTTCACCCTAGCAAGCTAATGGAAGACATTTTTAGTATGTAATTGTACGTAAATAAATCTATTCAGCACAGATTGTGTGGATAATGTCTCATGTCAAATTTGCAAAATTGTAATGAAAATTTAACAGGCTAGGCAACCAACCTGCACTATGCTAATGGATTATAAAATCTCCAATATTTTACTTGAGGCAGAATGGATGAGCTGTTTTAGGCTGATTTTATTAATATATTAGTATATAAGCAGACTTTCTAAATGTAAAAAAAGGTTTTCTTTTTCTTATTAAAAAATAAAAAGTTTGCAGGCGTGAAGTTTCGTCTAAGAGTAGAGCAGAGAGAAAAAAACAGACATACTCCTCTGATGAGTCGTTTACTTTGGAATTGATTTTGACAAGGTAATTTTCTTTCATGACTGCTTCCCATGCAAGCGTCTCATTGTCCTCATATTTTGAACCTGAGAAATACAAAAAGGCATTAGACTAACTTAATTTGCCTCTACCGTTTTGAAATGTGAAAAAGCCTGCCGGTGATTCTGTTCACCAGAGCTAACGGAATTCATTTCTCTGCATACAGAAAATTAGCAGTGATAATGTAAATAGAACATTAATGTATTTTATTGCCTGGTCACGGCATGGGACAAGCTAACTGGGTTTGTATTAAAAAGGGGAATTGACCCACATTTCCACTCCAACCTCCGAATGGACACAATATTTGAGGTTTCGAAGCATTCAGCTTTGGGGAGGTTTTAAATGAAGTGTGAATTTTCTGGCTTCAGGCAATCATCAAACATGCGAGTGACGCTGTGTGACAATTTGGGGAACCTCACCATTTAGTCATTCTGTGTCATCCTACGGGCAGGGAGGTCACCTTGGTAACAAAGTCACCTCAGAGGAGTCGCTGGTCACCTGAGGGTGTCACCTGACAGAGAAGACTGGAAGGTTATAAAAATAGAGGGGGCCATTTTCCCCAAGCTCAGGAGGAGGGAGAAGCAATCCAGAATGTAGATGCCTTATGAGGCTGGGGACTCTGCCTGCTTACCTGAATCCAGACAGTCCCCTAAGCATTCCCAAGGGGCAACTGCGGTTAGGATTTGTGTTATGTTCTATATGAGCCCCACTCCCTCGTGCTTTAGGTAAAGTAGAAGAGCAGCAATGGTGTTATATACCTCACAGCTACCACGTGCCTTCTGAGAGAGTTCAACAGGGACCCGAAAGCTCACGCCTTGTGGGGGAGTTCTGGGAAAGGGTGTGTTTAAGCTACAGCCCTGAGCCCAGGGGCTAGGCAGCTGGACAGCAGGTTCCAGGCCTCAGAGGATCTGCACCCCAAGCGGGTGCCTAGCAACCCCAGGACTAGGCCAGCAGTTGGGCTCCGTTCAGGCTCCAGAGGCTTAACACACGGCAGTCTAGTGAGTGGCCAATATGGGGTGCTTGACCGGGACCTGCAACCTAACCAGGCCTTCTGCCTCAGTCAGGGCTGCCAGGTGACTTGAACCCTGGTTTTGCAAGCTGCTCCCTATGAGCAGTCCCCTGTGCCCACATTGAATCCCTCTGACGACAATGGGAGTCCAGCCCACACAAGAGTGAGTCCTTGGCCACCTTTCCCCACTCCTTGCACTGGAGCTGGAGTGAGAGCATTATGGCTGCCTGCTGCACAGGGATTAAGCAGCCCCCAGTGCTCTTTACCAGCAGCACAACTCTGCAGGAGCAGCCACAAATTGGATCTCATTAAGTCCTCCCATTGGGTCTAGAAGTACAAGATCAATTCTAGATCCGCTCAGCAGGAGTCAGGGCCGGCTCCAGGCACCAGTCCAGCAAGCAGGTGCTTGGGGCGGCCCCTGGAAGGGGGCGGCACCTCCGGCTCTTCGGCGGCAATTCGGCGGCGGGTCCCTCAGTCCGTGTCGGAGGGAAGGACCTACAGCCAACTTTCCGCCGAGAAACGAAGCGGCGGCGTAAGAGTTCCCGTTTGCGGTTTTTTTTTTTTTTTTTGCTTGTGGCGGCAAAAACTATAGAGCCGGCCCTGGCAGGAGTTTCTACGGTCAGATCATCATCTGTCTGGTGTGGAAGCTAAACGCCATTTGCAACACCGATGATTTGGGCAACCAAACCCACAAACAGTCCAGGGGATCGGCACATTCTACAAGTAACTTTTTCCTAAACTAAGTAAGAGTTTCAATGCTGCCGGGCAAAAGCCGTGCTGCTGATGTATAGGAACAAGCCTGTCAATTAATTGAAGCTCTCTTCTCGCTCATCTCTTATGAATGGCACTTTACAAAAAGCTGGGAGGATACCAGAGACAAGAGCCAATTTGTTGGAAAAGCTTGTTAAAGCAATTCATATCTGTGCTCGCTGACCGAATAAATGCAGGGAGAACAGTTAGAGGCCTTACCCAAAGCCAAGCATGGATTTCTATATATACGTGTTCCTGATATAGCTCACTTAGCAGCAGCAACAGCCATGTGGTCAGGAGAGTATTCGTTTTCTTTTTCAATCAATCTCCAGAGGGCAGAAGAGCCGCTGGAGAAGTTAGCACTGCTAACAGGCTGCCCTTGAATAATGTATTATAGTGCCCACCCAAGCGTCATTAGCCGAAGGAGCATAAATAAAGGGCAAGGATAAATATCAGTGGGTCAGATTGGGGTGGGGTGTTGGCCTACACCTCTTATATTTTAAGCCATCAAAACACCGAGCCTCTAAGATCTAATAGTTTTGCCACCCCCATTGTGTCGTTACATGAAGACTATGACAGGGTTCAAAAAAGAACTAGATAAATTCATGGAGGATAGGTCCATCAATGGCTCTTAGCCAGGGTGGGTAAGGATGGTGTCCCTAGTCTCTGTTTGCCAGAAGCTGGGACTGGCAACAGGGGATGGATCACTTGATGTCACCTGTTCTGTTCATTCCCTCTGGGGCACCTGGCATTGGCCACTGTCAGAAGACAGGATACTGGGCTAGATGGACCTTTGGTCTGACCCAGAATGGACGTTCTTATGTTCTTATGTAAGTGTCCAAATCAACAAATCGGAGGGGGAGGGGGAGGGGGAAGAAAACTATGAAAAGGTAAGTACTGTATTGATTGGGAAAAAAGTGGAAGTGAGCTTGTATTTAAATCTTGTTGAAGACTTTAGTGTGGGAGCTGCTGGCTCAATTCACTCCCAAGCCTCATCCGAGATTGTCCAAGAGCGCACCACTGCCAATTCTGATGTTGACAGGAAATGATTTACTCCTTTCATATACAGGCCAGGCTGCCGAGCTATCAAATAATGATTTTCAGCCACTGCCGGCCTTTGCTAGAACTGAATCAGTGCCCTAAAGGAGAAAGTCTCTGAAATCTACTAAGCACCTTGAAAGGTGCACATTTCATTATTTTAAAAGTTCTTTACAAAGATCAACTAGTTATACCTCAGTACCTCCGGGATAAAGACTGTACAGGGATCACTTTACCCACCACTGAACTGCTTTAGCCGTTGGGGTGGAATGCAGGAGCTGCTTACCTCAGCAAAAATCTGAGCAATTTAGAGCAGAAAATGAAAAAAACTTATATTATGCCCAAGTGCAAATTTAAAAGGCAGCTGTAGGTAGGTAGAAGTACGGTGTTAGCCCCAAGGTCCTGGACAAGTTTTAACTTAGATTTTAAGCACAGTGGGAAGTTTATTCATCACAAGAAATCAGGGACTCTACTGTACCATCTGCTCTGAAACATGGTGCCTTCAGCAGCACACAGTGACAACCTACTGAATTACTACGGTCACTTGTTACATCATTTCGTTTCCCCTGGCAGGTCTCCCATCTAAATACCAACCCCATCCAATCGTTGCTTAGCTTGTGAGATTCAACAGGATCACAGCACACAGTAGGGTGGTTGCAGGCTATTTAGCCCAGAATTGGCTCCTTTGGGAGAGTGAAGAATGTGGGCGCTCTATGTAATGTTTTTATGAATATTGTGTGTTTGAGACTGCAGTATGGCTGGCTCTGTGAAACACTATGGGTAATGCCAGCTGCAACTCTCTGCACACACCCCAGCAATCAGGCAATGACTAAATAAAATAAATAAATATATGGATATATACCTAGCTCATAGAGCTGGAAGGGACCCCAAAAGGTCATGGAGTCCAGCCCCCTGACTTCACTAGCAGCACCAAGTACTGATCTCACCCCAGATCCCTAAGTGGCCCCCTCAAGGATTGAACTCACAACCCTGGGTTTAGCAGGCCCATGCTCAAACCACTGAGCTATCCACTAGCTCAACCATCAATGCTCAAATGGACAATATGACAACTCCACTACTACAAGTCTGCCTCCATCCCACCTGGGGAGATGCATAAACCCAACTGACCAGGTTCAGGTGTTCCAGGACAAAGAAAGGGACTTTTAAAAAGGTAAGAGACTGCCTATCAACTCAGGATGGAGACAGACTGGGGCTGACTGAGTGAGAGGGTACTGACTGCCTGGGACAAGGTACATTTGCAAGGTTAGGCTAAGGTTTAGGTTGGAGGACATAAGTATAGGCCTTTTGTTGTTTTGACCCTCTTCCTCTGTTTGTTGTGTTCCTATGAATAAATACATACTTTGTATTGAACAAAGTGTTCTGTCACTGAACTTTCACACTGACTGCAGGCTCCTGGAAAGAAATCCAGGGCCACCTGGGCCAAAAAACTCAGTTAGACCTGCTGAGGACACTGGGGGCCAACAGGGGTGCTGTAACCTAGTGACCCATTCTAGGAGTGGGATTCAGTTGTGGGATTCTACCCGGAGAAGGGATGACTACAAAGGGAATGAGTGCGGGGACAAAGGTACAGCTCACCCTGGAACCCTAACAAGGGGTAGAAACAACACACAATCCTACTTACAACAGATGGATGGCTCTTTGCATTCTTTTTTACAGCAGCATTTAAAGCATTTCTTCATCACCATGTAGATGTAGGCAAAGATGACGAAGGGAAATGGAATAGTCAAACGGCTGCCGTACTCCTGAACCAAGAAATAGCGCTGGAACTTCCACACCTGGTCGTTGTTTTCTTGTACTGATCCAACCGTGTAACTAAGGGGCAGATTAAAAGATAAACCTCTGTTTGTCTAAGGGTACCACTAGTTATTTATTATCCAGTGAAGATTTTCATTAGATTCAAATAACAGAAGTTTTCCTATTAGCAAGGGTGGGGAATTGGTTTTACATAGTTTCAGTCACATGAACATCCTGGATTTAAAAGTTGGACTCTGATTTGGAGAGGCTGGAAAACAAAGGAAGAAGTGGAGCAGAGGAAAGTGAAAATACACATCGATTGCAAAAAAAGGCATCCTGAGTAAAGACTAATGAAAGATTAAATGTTGTATGGAGCTCTACCTACTTGTGCCAGTCTGGCTGTAGGGGATGTTCTTCTAGCTTTGCCATACCACACCGGCTGCCCTATAGCTAGACAATGGGTTGCGTGAATAATATTTGCCAACTCTTACAATTTTGTGCACAACTAAAAAATAGGCTGTTTGCAAAGCCTGCAACTCCTCCAAGTTTCTTATAAGGAGTAGTATTATAGGAGCCCAACTCAAGGACCAGAACTAGGTGTTGTACAAACAAAACAAAACCATGGTACCTGCCCCAATCCTTTCCCTACTATTGTTAAAGGACAAATGAGCTATTTCAAAATGGCTCTTTCAAGAACTCTTAATAGGGTCTTCAGAAGGTTAAGATAAACTTTAACAGTTCTATAATCTAGTGTGAAATATCCTTTAGTTTCCAGCTCTCTAAAAAAGTTAATTAAATCCTTAATTTTGCCGACAAAATGTTTATATTCCTTGAAAAGAGGAAACCAATACTGATACATTTTGACTGAGTTGTAGCTCTCATATGGTATGCCAGATGGTGGTTGGCATCTCCATGGTATTTACTTATATTTTAATATCAATTTTAAAGACAGACAGGATATGATCTACATTATTCTTGCTCTATTGCTGCAGAACCAGTCAGCCAGCAGCGTTATTACAAATTGACAGATGATCAGAGGAGATGGGGAACCTGGGAGAAGGAATCATAGATGGAAGTATGCAGTTTTTCAGCGATGTAATCACATCGCAGAGAGGCTGCTATTTGCCCGACACACCTGAACTCAAAGTACAATGCAACCCATTCCTCTCACACCGTCTCCCCTTTAGAATACTAGCAGTTAGATTTTCTCCCTAAAGCCCACTCTACACTAGGAAAGCTTTGCTGTGATAGCTGTACCAGCTGACCTCTCTAAGTGGGGACGCAGCTCCTACAGGCAAATTGTGCCTATACCAGTTTCCCAAATGAAATCTATTCCAGCAAAAGTCGTTTTTAGCTGGCACAACTGCATCTATACTAGGGCTTTTGTTGGTATAAACATGCTGTAAAATATAAAATCATACCCCTAACTGACCTTGCAAAAGTTTTTGGTCCAGACTCAGTCCCATTCTGACTGAATTGTAAAGTGAAAGCAAATAAAACCAGTCAGTCACACACACATTCCATCAATGGGTGTGACTATGCTCTGCTTGTGGGTTCCTTGACATGTTTTACACACACAGGGCTACACCCAGACTGCTCCAGGAGCCCTGTTGGCCCCAAGACAGATCATAAGCCAGCAGCCAGAACCACACTTCCCACCTACCAGAGTCCTCCCTGGCCCCCACAGACCGTGCAGACAAACAGGCTTTGCAGCATGAGTTGAGGATCAACAAGCTAGGACAAATGTCAGACCAGGTGTCACACAGACTTTCATTTTCTGACTAGCTCCGGTCCATTCTGATTTGACCAAAAGCAGTTCATCCGTTACTAAAACACTCGATACTTTTAACTCTGTTTATCTGAAAGACCCACAACCCTAAGGTTACAGACGTAAACAGAACGTAGCTCCTGCACGTGGCCAATTCTATCCCTTCCCCACCATTCTCCACTTCTCGTAACCCGCTGCCTGGGAAAGAGATTCTGGATTCTACTCCAACCGCTGCTACCACCCCATGGCCCACAGTCGCAAGGAATGGGGGGGTACTTAACTCCCCAGTCTCCTGAGCAGCCCTGTTGGGACTCAGGAGAATCCTAGGCCTTAGTTTGGATCGAATCATTTATTTGAACGAGTGGACATTTGGGGGAAGTTTGACACCTCTCCTACAGATCTGAGTATTGCATGTTTTAGTCCCCACCAAGTGTTATTTTGGACCACAAGCATGTGTTAAATTCAACATACTGCCTGCTACCCATTACTGGAGCAGTCTGGGAATGTCAGCATTCAAAGGGTTAATAGGACAGTAATTATACAGGTGTTGAATGTTACACAAATACCGGATTATCATCCATGCTGAGGATAATTTAACAGTCCTGAAACAAACAGAATCAAACCCTCTCAGCAGATCCCTTGGTAAATTCAGACCTGATCCGTCAGCAGCTCTCCTACTCCCAAACTCTCCCTGAGCTCTATGGACCTGCCGTAAAGGAAGGCACTGCAACCAGGGATAGCTGAAGAGTAAGGACAGTCTGTACTTAAGGCACTGCACTGGAATTCGTCTGCCACTGACTCCCTGGGGGACTTTTAGGACAGTCACTTGGTCTCTGTGTCAGTTTCCCCATCCATAAAAGGGGACAATAATACTCCCCTCCTCCCACCCTGACTTGCTAATTAGACTTACACTCTTTGGGGTAAGGACCGTCATACTATAGCGTGCACAGCCCCCAGTATAATGGGGCCCTGGTTTTGGTTTTGGGCTCCAGGCGCTACTGGAATATAATGATTTATTTAACAGCAAAAAGAACAGGAGGACTTGTGGCACCTTAGAGACTAACAAATTTATTTGAGCATAAGCTTTCGTGGGCTACAGTCCATGTCTTAGCCCACGAAAGCTTATGCTCAAATACATTTGTTAGTCTCTAAGGTGCCACAAGTACTCCTGTTCTTTTTGCTGATACAGACTAACACGGCTGCTACTCTGAAACCATTTATTTAACAGAGAGTTAGTCGATCCACAGCACCATGTTTGGAGATTTCGATTGAAAAGCATCATGGGCCTGAGCGCTCAGAACAAACTCTATATCCCCACCACCACCTAAAATACAGAGAATGAAACCATTTTAAAGGGCTAAACCCTCCACCCTAAACCCTCAAGGCTGAACTTTCTCAACCATGTAGGACAGTAAGCCGCCCCAGCCCGACTCAACCAGTGAAGACCTACCCAGATCTAGGGTCCAGGTCTGGTGCAGAGCGCAGCCTCTGCTTTTCCCACCCCAGCTGCAAACATGTGGATGAGGAAGGGGTGGAGAGGAAAGGGAGGGGCCCCCCGCATTGGCTCCACTCCCCTGTATTCCGCTGTCAGTGGAAATGGGCTGGCATGAAGGGGTGAGTAAGCTGCAGCCGCCTTTCCAAGCTGCAGTGAGTAACGCCCAGAGGAACGAGCTGCAGTTCCTTCCCAGGGCTCCTCCCAGGACAGCACAGCTACACAATGCTCCTCGTACAGGGCTGAGTGTAAGCTCGCCATTCTGCCCTCAGTTCCCTACAACCAGGAAAAGACCCAAGCTGTCTTCCAAAAGAGGAGCACCAGACATGTGCAGGTCAGTTTGTAAAGATCTGCTCCTCCAGGAGGAGAGGTGCTACATAAATACGAGTTCTACGTACAAACAGACGGTCAGTGTATCTAGTAAAACCTGAATCTGTGGCTCCTGCAGATGTTGCCTGGATATCGTACTGTCCCTCTGCTGACTTAAGTCGCTTGCTGGCTCATGAGTGAACTCATCAAGAACGTTGCTCTTCATTCCCGTGAAACAGCAGGATTCGTATCAGCTCCACGTCCTACTGGCTCACAGAAACGGAGAGGCTCTTGTGCATGTCACGTCACACCATTGCCACATGCTTCTCATTCATATGTGCACTTGCAGCACATCTAGCGCTTTAGATTTATTGATGGCAAGTCACCTGAAGGAGCTGGGATTTCAGCAGAGCTGCCATTTTTATTTTGGCGAGGTTGGGAGGTTCTTTCCGGTAACGAGGCAGATATTTAATTTATGGGAGGGGCTTTCTTTTAGGCTTGAAAACCTTGGCGCTGTCCCGCTAAACAGCACGGTCTCTGACGTTCTCTGGTGAGTGTTAAACCTGTGGAGTCTAACACAGGGCTTTCTCCAGCTTTTCCACTCCTTAGAAGACTTTCTAAGAAGGAGGTTCCCTCGTGGACCCATTTTCCCTCTGGCTGGCCATTCTGCAGACTGCAAGGGCCACCATCAGAGAACCGTTCATCTAATACATACCCGAACATGGCAACCAGCAGGTTAACCAGGAGGATGTTGGTGGAGAGCATGTAGATGCACACCAGGGGGATGGTGATCCACTCCGGGAAGCGGGGATGGTTGTTAGCATCCAGTTCCACACACAAAGGTTTAGACTCATTCCCGGAGAAGGTGCAGCGATCAAAATTGTATGTGGTACCTAGAGCAAGAGGAGGAGAGAGTGAGACTGCGGGGGCTGTGCAAAGGAAGCCTTTCCCTCTCTGGTGTGTGTGTAACATCGGGGATTTACCCCAAGACCACCCACCGATGCTCCCATTTAGCGTAAACAGATGAAATGCAATTTGCCTGGGAGGAGACCACCACTGCTTGAAACCAGCGTTAGTGCCATCAGCAGTAGCTCTGCCTGTCTGCACTAGGCATTTACAACCGTGCCCCGGGCTGCAGTATTTGCTGGCCAGACATCAGTGCAGCTGCACTAGGGCGGTCACTGCAATGCACAGGGGAGGGCAGACCGTGGCCCTCCAGTTTCTATGGAGATGGCGGTTGCAAAGGGCAGCTTGTGAACTAGAGAAATGAACCCGGCAACGATATTCCATTCGCGCCGAACACACCATACGCACACGTAGGAGAGAGTGCGCCAAAAAGGTCTGGCATTAGCCATTGAACTGTAACCACCACCAGCCCTCCCTCCGATACTGGAATGGATTGCATGGGCTGAAGTCTCATGTGAAAACCCACCTGCCTGCTGTTTGGAAGGAAGGGGTCAGGAAGGCTGGAGCAGGAGCCTGTTAGAGGGTTTCATTGGAGTGAGTATGAAGGGGCTGTACCAGGTGCCTGGAGAGAAGGGCAGTGGGAACGGGAGGGGCCTGCTGGAGCTGGGCCGGGTCTGGCGAATGCCGGGTGCCAGATGGGAGGGGAGTGAGGGCTCCTGTAACGGGGCCCAATTTTCAGAGAGCTGATGAACCACATCCCTCTAAGGTCTCCAATCACGCCCCCACTGTCATCTGATGCCTTGGCCCCAGCCACTTATATTCTATCCTGCTTTAACACTGGCTTGGACAGTCATTAAGGGTCAAATCCTGCAAGCAGCGGTCCATGGGCAGACCCGCGTCCCTGCAGAGCCCCACTCAACTCAGCAGAGATCCAATGCAGGATCTGGCCCTAAGAGACACTGTGATCTCCCTAGCTGAGCCAAACGAGTGCAGCCCCTCCCCTGCCCAGGGGAGGTACACACAGAAGATGGCTACCATCAATGTCATCAGGGTACTGGCCAAACATGGCCAGGTAAGGCTCGTAGATAACTGATCGGAAGATCCATTCCCAGCGGTACTCATTCTTCCTCAGGATGCCCTGCCTGGCCACGCCAAAGGCCACCATCCACACACCGAAGAGGAACAGGAAGAAGAAGACATCAATCATCTAGGAAAGGAGGGTATAAAAAAAACAGATCAGTGCATCATCCACATTCCTGCAGCAAGTCACAATGTAAGGAGGCCAGGAGTTTGTTCCCTGTGAATTAAACAGAAGGTTGGGAACTGATGTGAAAATCCAGTCACTCGGCAATACAGTATAGCCACATTTTCAGATGGCCTCCATCCAGTCTCAGACATTATGCTTGAACTTAAGTGGTTATAAGATCAGGGCCTGATCCAAAGCCTATTGAGATCAACGGGAAAATCCCATTGACTTTCATGGGGTTTGGATCAGACCCCAAAATCTACACATGCAAGTTCTGTACACAGGTCCAAGATGAATGACCTGATTCACACACAAACATAGATTTTACGTATGCAATATTTAAAACAGCAAAACCGGTAACCACTTCTGACAACTTGGTCCTGGGCACCTTGAAAAAAGAAATGTTCATTTTCTAGATGCCCACAGGTGATGGATTGCTGAATTCCTTCCCCTTGGTGTTCCTGCAGAGACTATCAACCGTGTGTATTCCAGGAAGCAACTTTCCATTTGATACACCCACAAACGACAAGCGTTCTCTTGTCTCCTCTATCCTCTCCCACCTCCTCAAAATATTACCTCTTTCCTCCAAATACTGGGGATCTGCCATTTGAGAGACTGACAGAGAAAAAGAAAAAGAAAAATCACACAAAAGAATAGCCCCTACATTGAGGAAGCAGTAACAGCATCCTCCTATCCCCTTCCCTGCTGTAGGCCAAGAGGCCTGCCTTTGACTGCCGTCTGCCCGCATTAAGACGCCAGACCTTTGTTTGCTCCACCCCGTGTGAGGGTCGGGGCGTGCTAGACTTGTACTTGTTTTCAGCCCCAGCCAGGGGCCTGTGGGCTAAAGCCTGTGCCCTGCTCTGCCCTGCCCAAAGAACCAGCGCCTAGATTGAGTGTTTGCTGGCTGCCTTAGCCAGGGGGTTTGGGCTAAGGGCCAAAGATTCCAGAGGGCCAGAGATTCAGACTATGAATTACTGCCCCCTCCAGCCTGGGCACTGCAGGCTACAGATTGCTCACTGCTTCGGCCCGCCAGAAGGGGCAGGAGCACCAGATTACTCCTACTGGTTTGCCTCTGCTAGGAGACTATAGACTTCGTACGGCTCGGCTCCGCCAGCAAGGCCCGAGTCTGAGGGTTGTTGCCTGATACAGCGAGGTGGAGCGGCCTCCCTCCCCACTTGGGAGCGAGGGACCACTACAAACCCCTTATTCAGTAAGAGCCCAGTTCTGTGATCCTTTGTCACCAACAGAAACTGGGGGGCCAGGATGACCCCACCACCACAGAAGTGGCAGAAAAATGGAAGCCAGAGATGTAGCAAATCTTTAAAAACCTCAGTGTTAATTTCACCTGCGTGTACATTCAATTGCTCTCAGTGCTATTTCTTCATAAGTTCCCCAGGTTCAGTGCACCCCAGGTGTGATCAAAGCCTCTTTTCCTTTCCTGGGAAGTAGACAGGCCCCAGCCTGTGTGCACAATCCAGTACCTTTTTCTGCTCACCGTCCGCACTCTTTGACCGAGAGCTCCCTCCAGCGCCCCCTTCTCTGGAGCTGTTCCTTCAGCAGCGTGCCTCTCCTCCTGCCACCACTGAAGTGAGCCGAGCCACGCCCCAGTGTCTCCCCCTCCCAGTAGGCTTTGCCAGCGATTAGTAGTCAGGGCTCCCTTTCCCCACTCTAAAAGGGAGTGAAGTCAGCAAGACCACTCCCTAGTCCAATTCCTGAAGTAGGAAAACTCCCGACAGCTTCTCAGAAGAATTGAGGTTTTCCTTCCTCAGCCATACCCTTACTCGTGTTGAGTAAGGGATCTTCATGTGAGTAATGAGTTGGGCTGCAAAATCCAGCTCTGAAGCATTTAATATGCCCTGAGGCTGAAAGGTGCTGTGAAACCAAGCTCGTTGTCTTTCCAACGTTAACTATTCATTCAGGGCCCCCCCACCCCACGCGGAAAGCCAATACACAGCCCTGTACTAGTTATGTCCCTCTTCAATCTCAATTAAACCCTATTTTGAGGATGTATGTGGGGTTTGGGCCTTGTGCTGGCCCTCTGTACAGGGGGGAATTTCACTCTAAGAAGAAAAGCTTGTCACTTCGTTTATTTAGATGGTTATGAACAATTGCCTGTGTCTTACCATCCTCTGAAGCATAATAATTTTTGGTCCTAGATTCCTGCTAACTGTGAAAATGTGGATCAGCCTTAGAGTAAAAATGATGTAGTCCAGGCAAAAAATGACTCGCCCAGAGTACCAGGAGTTTTCATTGGAGGAGCGGAGCCTGGGGAAGAAAAATAAGTATAGTGAAACATTGGCTAAAGTTATGACAAATATATATTGAAACAGCCTAGTCCCATAGAGTAGAACCTGGTTAATCCATGTTTACTTATTTGCACACGTTATAGTCTTTGCAAAAAAGTTGGTGGTCTCTCCTATCCTCTTAGCAAAAATGTAACAGCAGATGCTATACAGATCTCATTCCTTTCATTTCTTCCCCCAAAAATATACCACAAACTTTTACTAGTGTATGGTATGATGACAGAGTAGCATCAATAACTGGAACTACAATTGACAAAACAAGTGAACAAGGTATATTGCAGGATGTATGTATCCGTGCCTGTTCATTTACTTGTCCAGTCATAGAATCCAGTCTGTACACGGGAGTGAGGTTCTATTGTATGGTATATGTAAATTACAGCAATTCCCTAAACCACACTAAAAGGCTAGATTCGGTCTATTAAGTGAGATTAGGTGTCAGACAATCCAGAAGAAAAATCAGCAGCTTCCCACACAACCCTTTCATGACCAAGGACAGACACCTGAATTCTGCTATGGACCAGGAGTCTCCATTCCCATTCTATCCTCTTGGCCCCTTTTTTGAGGCTGTCAAAAGGTACAATTAAGTTGTAATTATGAATCTTTTAACTGACAGGGATATCTGTCCATTAGAAACCAAACTAACAGCACTAAGGGCCCAATCCAAAGCCCATTGAAGTTAATGGTAATCTTTTCCACTGACTTCAGTGGAAGCTGACTCAGGCCTCAAGTCGCTTCACACACCGTACATCACTATCAGCTGATAAACAGCTTTCAGCCACTAATAAGTGGGGGGCAAATTCTCACTGGCAATCTAGAAAGCTTCATGCCCCATTACCAGTCAGCAGAGTCATCCAGTTCCTCTCAAATGTTAATTGGGTATCCAGATCTTTAAACAAGGTCAAAACGGATGAAGCAGCAGTACAGGATGGAACTAGACAAGGCTGCTGAGGCCAGGTCTTGATTTTGCAAAACTAAATCTAAACCAGAGATGGTTCAAATGGAAGGGTACCTTACTCTGAGCCACCTACCTTTGTGGAGGGGAGTGTGGGAGGTTTGGGCTTTTGCAAAAACTCAAGACCGTAGCACATAAGCATCAGTCGTGTACCCACCCAAAGAGCAGAGATCCTCAGGATCACCCATCAGTGCTACTGCAGTCAGGAGGACAGAGGTATTTCCACTGACCATACTTCAGGCCTCATTGGGCCCAATTCTGACCTTAGCTACACCAGCATAAATCCAGAGTCACCACACTGATGTCAGTAAAGTGACACTGGATTCACGCTGGTGTGACTCAGAGCGTTTGCACACACTGTGGTAGCGGAAAAGACAGCGGGCCTCATGAAGGTTCTTAAAGAGAAAGACTGGCACCCAAAGGAAGGCTGGGGAGCTCCTCCTCAGGAACAGGTGTTTGCCAGGTGTTTGACAGGGGAGGGAGCTGAAGCTGGGGACCTCTGCCCACTTGGCTTTTGATGGATGCACATCAGAGAAGGCTGAAGTAGCAACGCAACCCTCTCTTACCAGGAGCTACAATAGATACTTGGTGAATCAGGAATAGACACTAGGGCCAGACAAATGGCTTGAGTCAACATCTGAACCCCTCAACTAGTTCTATGTGATTCTGCTAAAGCCTAGAAGGGCACTGAAATCCAGGAAAACATCCTCTGAGTCCAGAGAATGTGGGGTTGTTGAATTCTGACTGTAGCAGCACCCAAACCAAACTTCTCTGGGTTAGTCAATCATTATCTGAGCAGGAGAAAAGTTCCTCCGCACAAGTTCTCTTCAGCCCACGAGATGTTCTGCAGAACCAGTCTTTGTGCCTTGGAACCAAAATCCACAACCTTCTATTACTTTAGGAAACATAACGAGTTTGCTAGTGAGTTCAAGTGACTTTGTTCATCATCTTCTCACAGCCAGACACACACCGTACCAGTACCTGGCACTGAGGAGAGCCATGGTAACATGCCTTTAGACCGAACACTACTCACCTGAATATAATTCCTGTTATGAAGTAAAAGATTCCAAGCGTATCCATGATGTTCCACAGATCTGAGAAATATTTATTCCCATTCATGTACCACTAGAAAGGGAAAAGAGCAGAAAATCACCACAACAGCATGCTGCCAGCACTGATTACTCCCATCGTGGGCCCAATTCCACCACCATTACTCGCCTTGGGTACCTTAGTCCGTGAGTGTTCTCATGGATTTCACTGGATTTCACATGCGGTAAGAAACTATTCACAGTAAGCGTGGCCAAACTCGGACCTTTACAACCATAGAACTGGCTCTTATTTTTCTATCTCCTTGTTGAAGACATTTATTGGCTGCAGCATAGTTCAAATCACTGACATTTTAGGGAAAACATCGTTCTCAGTATTGGTTTCACTGCTCACCTCTATCAGGGAGACACAAATCAGGGTTTTCTAGCCCTAAAGGTTCATTTGAAAATGCTTTTGCTATTGCAGTCTGAGTGCTAGACTAATTTCCTTGAGCTGCAGCTGGTCACTCAGTTGGAATACACAGCTGAGTACAGCCCACCAGTGGAAATAAGGGGTACCCAGTCTGGCCTTGAAAGCTAAGCCTGCAAAATGATGGATACACAGGAGGGGTACACAGCTAGAAGGTGTGACTACCTGTGTGGGAAGAAATACACATACTAGCTATGATCAAGCTAGTGCACTAAAAATAGCAACATGGCCATGGCAGCAGCATAGGTGATGGCTGGGGTTACCTAGTACAATTCCAGAGGATCTAGGTATGTAATCCAGCAGCTAGCCTGAGCCACCACCAATAGAGGCCACACTGCTATTGTTAGTGCCCTAGCACAACCAGAGCTAGTGTGTATGTCTATCCAAACTGGGAGTTACACCTCCCAGCCGCTGTGTAGACAAACCCTAAGTTAGGTCAAACAAATTTGCGGAGTGTTTCATCTGATGGCTGGGTTTGCTATGTCTCATCAGCAAGAACTGAACCTTGGACCTTTTAACCTAAAACCATGCCTCTCTACTGCTTAAGCTACAGGACGACAGCCAGTAACTGGAGTCGACACAAATCTCTTAGTGAGCCAGCCTCAAGAGAAAGACAGAGTCCCACAGTGTGTTAACATGCAGCCTACGCATTACCTCAGCTGAGACGTTAATTGGGATACTTGTGGAACACAGGCAGCAGCTCTCTCAGATGGGCCAAAAGAAAGTCCTGCTTTGGCCAATTAAAAGTGATCACCATCATTATTTTGGCCCTAACCTTTGCACTTAAGTTTCTCCCCCCTGTAAGATGGATGTAGTAGAACTTTCCTACCACAGAGGGAGCTGCAAAGATTAAATGTTTAACACTTGCACAATGCTTCAAAGATAAGTGCCTCATGGACCAGCAGTGGTCCATGGACCACAATTCGAGATCCACTGAGATAACACAGTATTCTTTGACTGGTTTCGGTGGCAGGGCCGGCGCAACCCATTAGGCGACCTAGGCGGTCGCCTAGGGCACAAACATTTGAGGGGCGCCGGCGCCCCGGCCGGCTGTAGAAATTTGGGGGCGGGACCTTCCGCCGCCGCTATTGGGGGCGGGATTTCAGGGGCGGGACCTTCCGCCGCCTAGGGCGCTGGAAATGCTGGTGCCGCTACTGTTCGGTGGTAGCCGTTTTAGTCTGTATCAGCAAAAAAAAAAACGAGGAGTCCTTGTGGCACCTTAGAGACTAACAAATTTTTTTGGGCATAAGCTTTCGAAAGCTTATGCCCAAATAAATTTGTTAGTCTCTAAGGTGCCACAAGGACTCCTCGTTTTTGTATTCTTTGACAGTGGCCCCTCACTTCTTGTCCAGCAAAGACACAGCTCACTGCTGGAATCCCATGGGAAGTAACTGCTAACTCACTATTAAATATTTTTGGATCAGGCGTGTTTTTTCCTAAAACTCTCCAAATTAACAATATTTACCTGGATGTATTTTCAACCAACGATGCCTCTGAAATGCAGTCTCAAATTTAACCCCCACCCCCCACCTCTGCATTTCATGGACAGGGGTCAGATTCTGATCTCCAGACCAGAGCCCCCATTCAATGCTTGGGGGTCCACATTAGGCCGGAAACGGGGAAGGGGACTGGATTCTGAATCCTGGCCACATCTGACAGAAGTACTGTGTAATCGATCGATAAAGAGATTTCTGCATTTTGACCCATTCTCCTCAAAGCAGCTCAACAGCACCCAGCACCAACAAATCTCATCCAAAACCTTCGTTCTGATTCAGCTTTGAACTCTATCCTAAGGGTATCACAGATCCAAATATCCCCTCCTTCAGTTAATTCTAGTCTCCTTTTGTATCAATCAAAATGGAAATGATATAAAAGTATCAGATCATTTCAAACAGCACACAGAGATCTGGTCCAAATGCATATTCAAACATTATAAAGAATTGTCAGGTACTGAGAGTTAATCACAGATTTAACAATCCTTTAAACATGTTTTATAACCAGTGTGTTTAGGACCAAGATTCCTACTTCTGGTACAAGTATTTGGGTGTGTTTATGAAGTGGAATGGTGGCATCTAGTGGCTGGTTGAATTAATTTCGGGGTTGGTTTTTCCCCTAGGTATCCCATTCTGGAGTAATATCTTCCATGTATAGGCTCGTTTTTCCATTTGTAATTAAGTATCATTAGTTCAAATCATTCTGAGTCTTTGGAATAGGATCAATTACTATCAGCCCAGTTGCATCTCAGCCACTGGAGAGCAGTTAACACCTACTCAATTCTCAATGCATTTGAAAGAAAACCAGTGTCCTGGACACTTTCACCTTTTTATACAATGACATAGCAGAGCAGAGTGCCTGGTGTATATGTCTTGTTACTGGTGCTACTCAAATCCATCTATGGTAGCTGTCATTTTCCATAGTATGGGAAGAATGGTTAATAATGCACCATGGTTACACAAATGTTTAGATTAGACTCTGCACTGTTATTGTAGCTAGGTTGGTCCCAGGATACCAGAAAGACAAGGTGGATGAGGGAATATCGTTTATTGGACCAGCTTCTGTTGGTGAGAGACAAGATTTCAAGTTACACAAAGCTTAAGAGTAACAGCTCTATGTAGCTTGAAAGTTTGTCTCTCACCAACAGAAGTTGGTCCAATAAAAGATATTCCCTCACCCACCTTCTCTCTCTACATTAGCACTTGTCAAATTCAAGTTATTTCTATTTCTGCACATGTTCGGCTCATACCTCGCTTTGAACATTACATGTTGGGAAAGGCAGACGCTCAAGGGCGAGAGAATGCAAGTCAACCAGACTATCACGGTTATCCTCTCATTAGTGGCTTTGCAAATGAAATTAAAAATCGCTTGCTTTTTATGAACCAAAGATGGCCAGAACTGACCTGGATTAAACATTTTATTGTAGCAATTGAACATCTAGGAGCCAAATCCTAGGCTAATTTAAGTCAGTATAGCTCCGTTCGAGTCACTGGAGCTATACAAGTTTACACCAGCTAAGGATCCAACCCTAGAAATATACAGTCCTCTAGCACTGCTGCCTATTCATATCAGAATTAACTATGAATAGGGAGGGGCACACACTGCTTCAAACCAACCAGAACCCTGGCTCAAACTCAAAACAAACCCAAATCCAATCACTGAGGTTCAGCGAAGTGTTAACTCTTTACATTATCATTCGCTTCTGCTGGTTTTGGATCCACACATGCCCAGGAGTCGACATGCCATAATACCACTAAAGTTTTTGGTCCAACCAGTAACAAGAAGTTATTACAGACGTGCCAGTTAGTACCGCTGTAGTGAGGGTTGTGTTGATATTCACACTTCTAGCAGGTCTAAAAACCCTTGGATTCACAGTTTAAAATCAGATGCTAATATTTTTCCCTTCCGTACCTGAGCATAGGAAAAAGCGTTTGTTAGGCTTTAATAACACTGTTCATGCTGCTTTGTGCATAAATAACTCAAAAAATTCTTAATTTTAAAGCCTCAAGCTGGTCCTGTAGCTAGTTCTCACTGGAGAATGCTTGCTTTGTTGAAGCTAAGGAACAATGGTAATGAAGAGGTGGTAACTGTCTGAATCAGAAAGGAAAATATGTACAGTGCATTTTGAATAAGCTGTTTTCATACAGGCACAAAGTACAGGGATCCATATATACCATATACCCACTCACATATCCAGATACCCACTAGCAGATAGTCTCAGCTCCAGCCCCACAGCTCACTTTTACTTCCCACTGAGCTGTGTTTTTTGATTTTGCAACCAAATTTCAGATGTTTTGGGGACTTTTGCCTCCCTGTACACGCCAGCCTACTGAACACACATGCGAACAAGGTGACTCCTGAGACAGCCAGACCTTATCAGCCCCTTCTAGTCCACTGTCACTTGAAAGAGGACTCGAGAGTTTTATTTTCCTATCTGCCCCATCTGACCCAAAGTCAAGTTGTGCACACAATTTAGGATGCACTGCCCCGGAGCATATAAAGGCTGGATTTGCTAAATCACATATTCAGACTTTCATGGAACAGTGAATAAGCTGGGTGCCATTTTGTCTTCTTTTTAAAGCACAGTTCTACTACAAAATGTGATTACACAGAATTGGTGCTTCCTTACTCTATAGAGCTGCTCCCTATATGTATCCAGGGTCTTATCTGCTGAGTCTGCTAAAATAAGCTCTTACTACTTTTTTCTCCCCTCATTATACCTCCAGGAATACCACAGCTATAGGAGAAGGAGCTGGGTGGTTTTCTGGCTCATGCGTCATGAAGGGCACATTGAATCATCTTTATTGCTGATGTGTGAACCAGAACACAAGTCAAGTTGGGTTCCAATTCCAGTTTCAGATTGTGGAACAAGCATTTAGGAAATGATCTTTTCACTTTTCAACTGTGCCGATCTGATCTGGAGGAAAAAAGAATATGGATCCCCACGAATGCCATTTTCAGTCTCTTTTAGAGTAGGACCTTACTTAAACAAGGCAGCTCACTGGGGGGGAAAATGCATTATGCCATGCAATAGTTGGTTATTTACACAAGTTAGGCAATTCAAAGTTCCAAGTCTCACACCAGTGTAAAGTTGGTCATATTCCATGTAAGTCACACATTTAGCACGACTAATAATACAAAACACTACATACTCTATCACAGAATCATAGAATATCAGGGTTGGAAGAGACCTCAGGAGGTATCTAGTCCAACCCCCTGCTCAAAGCCTGACCAATGCTAACTAAATCATCCAGCCAGGGCTTTGTCAAGCCAGGCCTTAAAAACCTCTAAGGATGGAGATTCCATCACCTCCCTGAGGTAACCCCTTCCAGTGCTTCACCACCCTCCTAGTGAAATAGTTTTTCGTAATATCCAACCTAGACCTCCCCCACTGCAACTTGAGGCCATTGCTTCTTGTTCTGTCATCTGCCACCACTGAGAACAGGTGAGTTCCATCCTTTTTGGAACCCCCCTTCAGGTAGTTGAAGATTGCTATCAAATCCCACCCCACTCTTCTCTTGTGCAGACTAAATAAGCCCAGTTCCCCAAGCCTCTCCTCATAAGTCATGTGCCCCAGACCCCTAATCATTTTTGCTGCCCTCTGCTAGACTCTCTCCAATTTGTCCACCTCCTTTCTGTAGTGGGGGGCCTAAAACTGGATCCAATACTCCAGATGTGGCCTCACTAGTGCCAAACAGAGGGGAATAATCACTTCCCTCGATCTGCTGGAAATGCTCCTAATAATGCAGCCCAATATGCCGTTAGCCGTCTTGGCAACAAGGGCACACTGTTGACTCATATCCAGCTTCTTGTCCACTGTAATCCCCGGGTCCTTTTCTGCAGAACTGCTGCTTAGCCAGTCGATCCCCAGTCTGTAGCAGTGCATGGGATTCTTCCATCCTCAGTGCAGGACTCTGCACTTCTTCTTGTTGAACCCCATCAGATTTCTTTTGGCCCAATCCTCCAATTTGTCTTGGTCATTCTGGACCCTATCCCTACCCTCCAGCGTATCTACCTCTCCCCCCAGCTTAGTGTTATCCGCAAACTTGCTGAGGGTGCAATCCATCCCATCATCCAGATCATTAATGAAGATGTTGAACAAAACCGACCCCAGGACTAACCCTTGGGGCACTCCGCTTGATACCGACTGCCAAATAGACATCGAGCTATTGATCACTACCCGTTGAGCCCGACGATAGAGCCAGCTTTCTATCCACCTTATAGTCCATTCATCCGATCCATACTTTTTTAACTTGCTAGCAAAAATACTGTGGGAGACTGTATCAAAAGCTTTGCTAAAGTCAAGGTATATCACATCCACTCCTTTCCTCATATCCACAGAGCCAGTTATCTCTTCATAGAAGGCAATCAAGTTGGTCAGGCATGACTTGNAGAAGATGTTGAACAAAACTGGCCCCATGACCGACCCCTGGGGCACTCCGCTTGATACTAGCTGTCAACTAGACATGGAGCCGTTGATCACTACCCGTTGAGCCCGACAATCTAGCCAGCTTTCTATCCACCTTATAGTCCATTAATCCAGTCCATACTTTTTTAACTTGCTGGCAAGAATACTGTGGGAGACTGTATCAAAAGCTTTGCTAAAGTCAAGGTATATCACGTCCACTCCTTTCCCCATATCCACAGAGCCAGTTATCTCATCATAGAAAGCAATCAAGTTGGTCAGGCATGACTTGCCCTTGGTGAATCCATGTTGACTGTTCCTGATCACCTTCCTCTCCTCCAGGTGCTTCAAAATGGATTCCTTGAGGACCTGCTCCATGTTTTTCTAGGGACTGAGGTGAGACTGACCATTCTGTAGTTCCCCGGATTCTCCTTCTTCCCTTTTTTAAAGATGAGCACTATATTTGCCTTTTTCCAATTGTCTGGAACTTCCCCCAATCGCCATGAGTTTTCACAGATAACAGCCAATGGCTCTGCAATCACATCAGCCAACTCCCTCAGCACCCTCAGATGCAGCACATCCGGCCCTATGGACTTGTGCATGTTCAGCTTTTCTAAACAGTCCTTAACCTGTTCTTTCACCACTGAGGGCTGCTCACCTCTTCCCCATACTGTGCTACACGGTGCAGTAATGTGGGAGCTGACCTTGTCTGTGAAGACCAAGGCAAAAAAGCATTGAGTACTTCAGCTTTTTCCACATCATCTGTCACTAAGTTGCCTCCCCCATTCAGTAAGGGTCCCACACTTTCCCTGACCTTCTTCTTGTTGCTAACATACCTGTAGAAACCCTTCTTGTTACCCTTCACATCCCTTGCTAGCTGCAACTCCAATTGTGCTTTGGCCTTCATGATTACAACCCTGCATGCTCGAGCAATATTTTTATACGCCTCCCTAGTCATCTGCCCAAGTTTCCACTTCTTGTAAGCTTCCTTTTTGTGTTTAAGCTCACCAAAGATTTCTCTGTTAAGCCAAGTTGATCGCCTGCCATATTTGTTATTCTTTCTGCACATCGGGATGGTTTGTTCCTGCATCCTCAATAAGGCTTCTTTAAAATACAGCCAGCTCTCCTGGACTCCTTTCCCCCTCATATTAACCTCTCAGGGGATCCTGCCCATCAGTTCCCTGTGGGAGTCACTTTCTATGGTCAACAGAACCAAGTTAGTTGCTATGAGAATTTCCACTTGGTATTTTATAGGTCACATTTTCCTTGCCCATCAAACCACCACCATCTGTGCCCCCCAAACCTAGTCAGAACTTGGTCCCCCTTTGTTCTGTGCACATGAAATTCCAACCATTACATTGTATTAACACTTTGATCGTTTATACTAAATACACAGCAGACATCTTCATCATTTCTGTAGACAGACATACAAATGTGGGATCTGAACCTGAAATCTTCTCTCACGCAGTGCCTCTGTTGGCTGCAATAGGCGTGTTGCCTGACAAAGGACTGCAAAATCAAAACCTCTCTCACTCAGTGACCCTTCAGGAGTTCAGCACAGATTCCTGCTGTAAATTAAAAAATTGTAAGCACCATACTTTTATTTTACTATTAAACATCTCCTTCCGGAACTCTCCTTCCAGACCTCAGTGTTAGGCACTCACGGGTAAGGACAGAGTTGGTCAAACAAAGCTCATTCAACTATTGGGCCCAGCAAGCAAACTGCCTCTGACTCCAGCAGATAATTCAACGTCAGGCCATTGGGAACTATGGTGCTTGGATGTGGACATTTCAAACACAGAGCATGGCTGGTTGAACAGAGCCACCTGTTCATCTGCAGACATCCAGCTCAATCCAGCTTTTAAAGAGGATTTGACCTTGAATTCAGAACAAAAACTGAGAGTAATTTGGGGGAGGAGGGGGATTATCATTTCCTTCAGCTGATAATGGTGAATACTGCTAATAGTGCCAAGAAGCTCTCCATGTGCAGGAGTCCCACTGAAGTCAAATACAGCTCCACACACGTAGGTATTGAAGAACTGGGCCCTGGGAAAACAAAAAGCAGTGTTGAAAGATGAACTGGCACCTATACTGGTCCCATCCAGCCACTCCTCAGCGGTGAGCCAGGCTCTTAAGTTGTCCTTTTATTTAACTAGGTCAATCGAAAGCCCCCAGTTTGAGGCTAATTCTGACCTTAGTCAGAACGTTCATTTCTGACCAATGAGAGGATGGCTTTCATTGGCTTAAAATGATCTAGGTGTCTCAAAAGTGAAGATAGGCTGAAGCCAAAAGAGTTTGGCTCCAGATCCAAACGTTCCCAAAGGTGTGCAGTTTAGGTTTGGCCCATTAGGGTGGGAAAGGCTGGCTATTGGTTGGGGGCACACTCTGCAGAGCCAGCACAGTTCCCTTGAGTACACTGGTTCAACTCATTTCTCAGCTGCGTGCTTTTAAACAATCTGGATTGTCTTCGGTGGAGCCCAGGCAACGCTAATCTCCCTTAGCATCTGAAGTGAAATTGGAGCTTCAGACATGCCCACGTTCCTCCGAAAGCCGGTAAGTACAGCAGCCGGGCAGGAACACCGACTGCATTTTTCTTTGCTGTTTGCCTGCTATGCTCCTAGACAGTCCAAATCAAAGAGAAACCAAGTGTTGGGATTTCCCAAAGAACCTAGGGGAGTTGGGCGCTTCATTGACTGGCTGGGATTTTCAAACTTTTCTTCTGCAGCCAGGCCACACAACAACAGTGCACTGCCGGAGTCAGCCTGACTCCGGGTATCGATATCCATCAATGCAAATAAATGAGAGGCCTGGTAAGTGCCTATGCTGCCAACCTTTAGTCAAACGTAGAGACCTTGGGCATGTAATCCTCATTAAAATCAACAGGAGTGAGACTATTTGCTTCATGCCTGCTCATATGAGTAAGAATATGCAGGGTTGGAGCCCTAGATCTGAAGCAGTTCCGGCTGCCCTGACTGCTGATGGGTGGTACTTTAAGAGGAGGGGAAGAAAGGTTTCCCTTATGCCCAGCTGCTTTTTCAGCTGGGTTTTATGATCATCCAACCCCTTCAGTTTTCACTTTCTGAACTGGGAGCTGCTTAACACTCTTAACTCAGCTGTTGCAACTGAAAATGTCTGTCAGGCTGTGTCATGCTGCTCAAGTGGTGGCTGGGCCTATGTGGGAGGTGCAGGAGGGGTCCAGATTGACCAGGAAACCTAATCAATCAGACAAGAATAATTTCAAGGTAGCAGACCCTTATAACCTTTCCCCTTCATCCCCTAGACGGTACATCTGTCAAGCCAAAGGTGCACTCCTATTTATTTGGTAATGGATTTATTTTTTCCTGAAAAAAACATTAAGATTAAATAGCAGAGTTACAGCCACTCTGGGCATGGCAGAGGCTCATCCTACAATGATCTTTACGCATGCAGCCCTTGTGCTGGCACCTGTCCTCTGGCTGCATGCCATAGATGGTACTCAAGACTGCACTGAACAACTAATCAATCACACACCATCTTCTCAACGACAGATCGTAAGTTTCCATGACCTCTTCACCAGCCACACTCAAATCCCCCAGCATTCTGAAGGACTCCTCCTATTACTAGAGGCATTCTCTCCTCAGAACAAAGCCATTTCACAGAGAGTCAAACAACTCTGCAAAAAAAATAAATTAGGGCATCTCATCCGGAGTACCTCGGTAGGGCATAGACGTGTTCCCTCTTTGTGGTGTGGGTGCTGGGCCTCTGTCAGCCACAGTTCTCTCACTCATGAAATGACAAATACCAGTGATAGCGGCATAGGTTTGTCAAAAAATTCTAGAGCATTATGACACATTTTCCATTACAAAATTAATCTAAAATTACCTAGATTGCTTTGACAATTTATACCACATGATTTTGAGAACTCTCTCTAATGGCAAAATCCTCAAAGATATTTAGGTGCCTAAATCCCATTGAAAGACACCTAAATACCTTTGAGGGTCTGGGCCATGGACTAATACATACAGCACAGGATCAGTATGTTTCCCCCAACACACACACACACAGCTTCTGCCAGCATTAGCAGGAGTTGTGTGTGTCAGTCGTGGTGAACACAATCACTTCCTTTGGGCTCTCTGAATGACTTTTGCATAGCATTTTGCACATAACCGTAAGAAGGTCTCCATTTCTTTCTGCATCTAGGAGAAATAAAAAAGTGTCTGCCTGGAAATAGGCCATTTTGGTTCACAAGCGTTGCCTACTTGTCTCACTTCATCACAAAGCAGGATGAAGACCAGAACATAGAGGATGAGTTCCAGCATGGTGGGTTCTTTCTGGAAATCCATGAGCAGGACGTAGGCGAAGAGCAGCAGGAAAACAATGTAGAAGATGACGTTCCAGGAGAAGACCACAAATGGGGAGGTGAAGAATGAGGCATAATACAACAAGAGCTTCTTGCTCCTCTCCACGGGCTTTTTCCTAGATTAAAAAAAGGACGATCTCAAACACACATCTCTCAAGCCTTTAAAAAAATGTTCCTTGTGAAACTAAAGTAGTGACCATGCAAACGTGCCTGATTTTTTAATTGAAAAAAAAATCACTTTGAAGTGCTGTCAAATAATTATAGCCTGGGCAGCATCAGTTAAATGTCCCTGACTCACGGTACGTTGGCAGGGTGGCCTCTCTTGTCCCTGACGGACCAGAGTTGTTCTGTCTCTGGCTCATTCAGCCACTAGACATCATGTTAGCAATCCCAGCCAAATGAGCACTGATGGGATCACTTGTCAGCCAGGAATTTTGCCGAGGCCATGCCTCTCCTTTCATATAGGCCACCAAACTGCTGCCAAATGGTAACAACTTGTGTTCCCTAATTTCAAACTTTGTCATCCTTGCTATCATGCTCAGATTAACCTCCACAGCAGATGGACTCTATCAGAGGAAAGATGGATTTGCATTTAAGATACTGGAGTGGGACTCAAGAAACATGGACCCAATTCCCAGTTCTGCCACAAAGCCCCAGCATGACTTTGGGCAAATCATTTCATCTATCCTGTGCCGTATTTTTTCATCTGTAAAAAAGGAAGGATACTTCCTACTTAAAAAGGCTGTTTGGGATACCTTCATTGTTTGGGGCACTCAGATACTATAATGAGGTAAGCCAGATATTAGCACCTAAATAGGTTATATAGACATGCTTCCCTTCTGTTTTTCTACTAATGAGAACCCTGTTACCTGAAGGAGATGAAACCACAGCCGATTAAAGGGAAAAGGAACAGACACAATATAATCTTCCAGTTCTTAGTGTCCCTCGAGATCTCTCCATACCACTGTTTGGAAAGGAAATTCTATAGCAAAGAGGAGAAAGATTCATCCAGGTTTTATTGAAGCAGGGTAGAGAAAGCAGAACTGTAAATTGTGTTTGATGCTTAATGCAGAAAGCCCAACAATGATTTCTACTGAAACATATTAAGTTGTTGGATTTCTGTAGCACTGGAGGCCTTGGGAGCTGCAGAAATATTGAGCTACTCAGGTCAAGAGAAAGGAAAGGCTACTACATAAGCCCACTGCTCCATCTTGTGCCAGAGGCTAGCATCTCCAGGATGTTCCAAGAGCTTTTGAGGTAGGAGAAGCAGTTAGTCTCATTTAGCTGAGGGAGTCTTAGGTAAGGACACCACTCTGCTGAGTGCTATGCCCAAGAACACGAGCAGAGGGAGGAGATGCACTGGGAGTAAAAATCTCAGGCAGTCTCCATCAGTAGACCCTCTATGAACCCCAGCTGTAAATTAAAACTTTCCTCTCCTGGCATAACACCTAGGGGTAAATCACCACTCCCCTCCATGCGTACTTTGACTCATTCCATGCATATTCTGCACGTGCAAGTTTCAAACACACCCCTCCACATGGGGCGAGGGCGTCAGAGAACTGGTTCTACAGCATGTTCCTTTTAGCAGCACAACCACCACTTTATCTGATCACGTAGGGGAGGAAGTAATTCACAATGGCAAAGGGACAGAGTGTTCACGTTGCTGTGGGATCCTTCTCCGAAACGCCTGACTTCCAAACAAATGAGAGCCTCAGCCATTGTATTTTTTTAGGATGGGTTTTTTCAAACAATTCATCTATATAACCTTTAAAAAGGAGGTGAGCAAATCGCACGTGAGCAGCCTTTTCTTTTTCTTGTGGGTGTGGGGGGCGGGGGGAAGAATCACTGCTTTTTAGTTTGTGTTACCTGCACTCCCGGCTGTGCAATGAACTGCTGATCTTTAGCTTCCACAGCAAGTTCCAGGCAATTGCTCCCACCCCAAGCTTCACAGGAATAAGTCAGCAGCTGTTCAGCCAGCTCTTCATCACTGCTATAGCACTCAGAGAACAGCTCTAAAGGAGAGACAGTCCCACAAGGACAGAAGGGAAAAAAGAAAGCCTGTGTCAGACACGCACCTCTTCACTCTACCCAGATCCCCGGCCCCATTTCACTCATGCTCGCAGAGATCAAGAGGCTGGAAATCTTGAGACTAAGGTTCGTACCGCAACACTGACTCAGCCATTTTGCACGGCCTGTGTATTTTACAATATAATCAGTGACACGCTAAGCTACATATTTAATAGGAATAGGAAATACTATGTTTGTGCAACATGATTGAGCTAATGAAGCTGCAGGAGTCAACTCATTTTTTTCTGACTGGCATATTTGCTTGTAGAATCTTCAATTTGCATTAGTAAAGTTTTTGGCAATTAATGTACAACACAAGAGCTCCTTCCCCATTTTCACAACCGGAGATTAGAATAGTGGACTCCAAATTGAATGTCTGCATGGAAGTGTTTGGTGAAATTCAAACTGATTTGATGATTGCATATTGATATCAAAACTAGGTTGTGATTAAGCTCTGAGAAGTAGTCCAGTAAAAATGGCACCTTC
The DNA here is from genome assembly GCA_003942145.1 of Platysternon megacephalum. NCBI lineage: Eukaryota > Metazoa > Chordata > Testudines > Platysternidae > Platysternon > Platysternon megacephalum. The sequence goes on along the minus strand of QXTE01000196.1, from coordinate 2,102,141 downwards.
TTACTTAATACATCTGCTCCGTGTGTGTGTCTAGCTACTGGTTGCGGTGATAAAAGTGAGTCTTTGTAGCACTGGACTCCCGTTACCCCTGCAGAACCAACACAGCTAAAAGTGAGCAAGCTGGCAAAGTCTCTTCTGTGCTGGCAAACCCATTGCAGACAGCAGAGCTGAGGCAGTGTCACTGCAGGCATAGATCTTACTTGCTGAAGCTTTACTTCTGGGGATGTGCAAGAAGTGAGGAACCCCATAGAACCTGCAAACGCCAGGGGGGTTTTGTAGCGATGGCAGTTAGCAAACCACCCACTTTTAACCGGCACATTGGATAGAGCGTTTGAGACTGTACGCAGACAAACCTCACAATTCCATTCTTCAAAAGGCCTGTGAGAGCTCAGTCCTGGGCCAAGCAAGTCAATAGCACTTTTGCCATTAATTTCAATAGGATCAGGACTGAGCCCCAAATTCTGCTGGCCTTATTTCCATGAATAACCCCATTATTTTCAACAGGGTTACCCAAATGAGGACGGTTGGCAGCATTCTGGCCTTAATATTTTATTTTAGGTAAAAATAAGGGCGAGGAGGACTACGGGCAAGATTTTTAATGGTATTTAGGTTCCCAATGGTGCAAATAGGTGCCCTGTAGAATTTCGAAAAGCACTTAGGCACCTAAGCATTGGCCTGCTAAACCCAGGGTTGTGAGTTCAATCCTTGAGGGGGCCACTTAGGGANGTGGTGCAAATAGGTGCCCTGTAGAATTTCGAAAAGCACTTAGGCACCTAGCACCCATTGATTTCAATAGGAGTGTTTGAAAATCCCAGTAGGCAACTAAATACCTTTAAAAATCTGACCCTATAAAATTAGGCAATTTTTACAAACACCGTACGTGAAATAAAATGTTCTGACAACACCTATGAAGGATTTCAGCATAACCTGTGAGATACAACCAGCTCCCCAAGTGAAAATTCAAATTCACTTGAGAATTGGGTATGTTCTTTCTGCACAAGTGTGTGGTTTTGATTTCCCTTCTTGTGTGCTGCTTTGAACCACGGTGAAAAAAAGTGTCCCCATTTCATTCTATGGGTATGTCTACATTGCAAAAAAAAGACCCATAGGAGTGAGCCTCAGAGTCTGAGTCAACTGACGTGGGCTCACAGGGGTTCCCCTTTGGGGCAGTGCAGATGTTCTCCCTCAGGCTCTGAGATTCACCCCCCTGGCTGGGTTTCAGAGCTTGAGTAGGAACTCTACATTGCTATTTGTAGCCCCATAGCATGAACCTGAGTCAGTTGACTCCGGCTCTGAGACGCATTGCTAGGGGGTTGTTTTGTTTTCTTGCAGTGCAGTGTATTGTAATGTGCCTTCAGCGTCTATCGTTCCTTCACTGTCGAATTATCTCATTTGGGAAGATGATGCTGACAAATTACTGGGAAGTTGAAATGCAACTTCACAATCACCAACCTCTAAGTGCAGAAAGGGACTTGTCCTTTTGGCTTTGCTTAATCTGTAGTGAATCACCATGAGCTGCACTGTGCCATCTTTCCCTTTAGATCATAAATAAGTGCTTTGCACTGAGTGGCTTGTCAGCTGGCACAACTGAGTTATGGGTATTATACAGATTAATAAAAACAAAATATGAATCCCTGTGTTGCTAGCTACCACACACATTGATTTTGTTTTTCATATATCAATGCCACATTCATTTGGAAATTATTCAACGAAGGTGTAATTAACAGCATCAGCATTTGTCCAGGTTTCAGATAAAGCCAGAAAATGAACTTTATTCATGACAGAAGAGGTAGCAGGCCATGAATTACCATGTTACCAGGAGGGCTGCCACTCATCCTAGCGCCATGAGCTCTATACCGCATGGACTGGATACCAGAGGATTTAGAAAGGCATAACAAGAGAGCAGAGCATAAAGGATCAGAATGTCTGGCTAAGAAGTCCAGCTTCAGATAACAGCCTGTGGCCCAGCTGACTCAACACTGCTTGTCCTCGGAAGTGGTTTCACCACTACGTTCTTGGCATGAATAGGACCGATGGGCCTGCAGTTAAGGCACTGCACTGGGACTCAGAGCTGGGCTCAGCTCCCAGCCTTGACATTCGTCACACACTTCCTGTCGGTGTCTGTGCAAGTTTTAAAGACACAGGCCTCATTAGCCACCACAGACATTTTTTTTTTTTTTGAGTGCTTTGCCTATCTAGGGCCAGGAGCTAGCAAAGCATTTTCTGTTTGTGTTCTCTGCTCCAGTCCACAGACACCCCTTCTTCTGTCCTCCCCCTGGAGGCTCTTGCCAGGCCAGCCAGAGGCTGTCCCTACAACATGACATCCCATAAAGCTTCAGTGAAAAATCTTGCAGCTCTGCAGCCGTCTTTACAAGCTGCTGATCACCAGCTGAACATGGCTCATGTTTCCAAGTCTGTTAACACAGGCGCTTACCTACTGCTCGCGTCTCGTATTCATTTGCCAGCTCCTCAGACTCCCCAGCAGCATTAATGTCATTCTTCACTTTTGCCAGGCTTTTTAGTAGTTTACTGGCCCCGAGTGCTGCCAAAGTGCAGCCCCTGGTCTGCAAAGAGACAGAGAATCAGGAAGTCACACAGAGCTCTTTGCAAGGCATGGCCACCACCATTCTTCTCCACTATTGGCTCAGAGCACCAACAGTTCTTCCATGCAATGTGAGGATGTGTTCCACTGCTTAATGTCCCACAGGCTTCTTCCACCACCCCCTTTTACATCATTGCTTTGTCTTTCTTGCCTTGTTTGTTTGTTCTGGAGGTTCATTAAAGGCTGGTAAATAGAGCCACGTTGTCAGCAACGGAAAATGAAGATCCAGATCCACAAAACAAGCATAGTCCAACCACTCAATGCAACACCATCACACCAGGCTGTAACTGAACTATTCTAGGCAGAAGGTGACTCATTTTGTCTCTGTGGTTAAAATCACCTTGAAACCCTCTCCAAGTGTCAGGAATTTAGACACCAGTCCTGGAGTCAGATGTTTAGAATGCTCTCTACAGTCCTACACTGCAGCACACTCACCTGGACACCTCCTGATCCCTGCTGAACTTGCCATGGCTTGGCATGGGCACAGGAACCTGTATTAGCAGATTGGGTGCTCAGCTTAAGACACAAAGGACAAAAGAATCAGGAGTGTCCACTAAATTTCAGGTGCCTCCATTTTTGAGTGCCCAGTTAGATAACCAAGAATTAAGGAACCCCTTAACTAGGGAAAAATTTAGCCTATGACCATTCAGTCTTTGGGACTGGATCACTTGCTGATTAACTGTTCTGTTCATTCCCTGTGGGGCACCTGGCACTGGTCACTGTCAGAAGACAGGATACTGGGCTAGATGGACCTGAAGCCAATATACAGTTTTGGTTTCCTTAAAAAATATGCCTCTCTATTTTTCATTGGAAGTAGAAACTAGATCAAACCATATGCCTGGTTCACATGATCTTCATACTGTGAAGAGGGAGGGGGTTCATAATCCAAACATGGGTCCAGCTATGAATTTCACAGCTAGCACCTTTCAAAGGCTGAATCAACCCCTCCCTCAAACTTTAGGTGAGGAGAGTGTCTTGAAATCCATATACGGATCCAGATCCAGATCCAAATTTAGTAGCTCAGGCCCATTTAGTTAGAAGATTGAGAGAGGAAAAATTGTAAAACATTTTAAATCGGTAGCTTATCTATCATGTATTTGAGTTCCCAGATGGTTACTCTGGGGAGGACAGAGGGCAAATGTTTGCAAAGGCTTAAAGTGCCAAGATAAATACAACAGTGCTGGGGGAAAGGGTGGTATACCCTACCTGTTCCCAAATGACTTTGGATAACTCCTTCTTGTTCTGAAGAACTGACCAGATAAAGAGAGCTTGCAAGGGATGCCTTGTAATAGAAGATTCATCCTGGCAGGAAGTAAAGGCACTATCTGTTCAATGACCTTGGCTTTATTTTTTTAATCAAGTAGATATTAGGTTATTACACCTCTTAAACTTGGCTCCCTGGTTTGTTCTCTCTGCACCGCTGCCCAGCAACCTTAAGGCCGCTCTCAGTTGTGCTGAAGAATGAGCTGGCTCTCAGCTGCTCCCAAAACGGAAAACAATGGAAAGGCAGCAGAAAATCATCTTTGCTCCCACGCTGCTCGTGCGCAGAGCGTAGCCTCGAGGATATACACATGGCTTCATAGCTAAATGCCATTTTTACAAGGAGATGAATGATAGCTGGAAACACCCCCGTTCTATACCTTTTAGTTAAGCCCTGAGTGTTGAACCAGAGCTCTTACCATAAACTTGAAAATATTCTGATAGTAACAACTTCCATTATTTTATTTCATTTTAATATAGCATGCAGCCATTTATGACACTCAAAAGTTCTAGCCCGCCAATAAAATTATTACTGGACATTAACTGCCATGCAGCAAGAATAACTCAGCAGAAAATGGAGAACAAAGTGTTCGTTGAAGATTTCAAAGCCAACTAGGGGATTTAAAGAGACAACTCATATTAATTTTAATGGGAGTTGTGTGTCTGAATTCCCTAGCTAGTTTGGAAAGTCTCAGCATTGGGGTTTACACTTTCACAGAGCATAAGGCCAGAAGGGACCATTAGATCATCTCCCTGTGATTAAGTTTCACTCCGTTTCCCCTACATTGAACTCAATAACTCAGGTTAAAAGAAAGCAATTCAGTCCCCAGGAGACTAAGCATCTGGTGTCCCACAGGCAGAGAAGAGGAGGGCCTGAGATACCACCACCGTCTCGGGCCCACTGCAAGAACAGGCAATTGTTTAGGTGAGATATGCCCAGATGATCCCAGCAGGCAATCCACAGAAGAAAGCAAAAATACCCAAAGTCCCTGCCATTAATTCCTTGCCAAGCCCAAGTCTGGTGATCAGTTTGACCCTGAGCACGTGAGCAAGACCCACTAGCCAAGCATCTGAGGGTACATCTACTCTGCAAAAAAAACCTAATCCACAGCAATGAGTCTCAGAGCCTGGGTCAACTGACTTGGGCGCCCTCTAGAAAGCTAAAAATAGCAGTGTAGACATTCTCGCTTGGGCTGTAGCCCAGACTCAGACCCGGTGATGGGAGTGGGAATGTCTACACTGCTATTTTTAGTCCGGTAGCATGAGCCTCACAAGCCCAAGTCAGTTGACCTACACTCTGAGACTCACTGCCACAGTGTGGGGAAGAGGGTTTGCAGTGTAGACATACCTTGAAAAAGAAAATTCTCTATACCACCCCACCTGGTGTCCTGTATCCAGCTGTGGCCAATCCCTGTTGCTTTCAGAGGAAGGTGACCAAAACCCAGAATACAGCTGGCCAAATGTGCATCAGGGAAAAAAAATCCATCCTGACCCATGCAGGTGTCCGGCTAAAGCCCTGAAGCATGAGATTTGACTCTAGTCGTTGTCTTAATGCAGAGCTGCTGGCATTATGAGCATGAAGAGGGCAATGCAGAGCTTCTTGTTCTCTCCATGGCTCATGAAGGAAAAGAATGTACCGGGAATCAGATTCACAAATTCTAATCCCAGAAGGGGACCATCTAGTCCAATTATCCTCCATGCACAGGCCTTGGAAATTTGGAAATTCCAGTTCTGTAACTCAGGTCTGCATTAAAGGCCTGATCCTGCCCTATTGAAAGCAATGGAGAGTCTGGTGGTACATGGCAATAGAAGTAGAAGTAGGCAAAACCAAAAGTAGCATGGGACCCAAGGGGCTAGAAAGATGCTCTTGAAGTATTGAGTTAAGTTGTCTGGACAAGCTGGTCTCTTGTGCAATGTCACGTTGTCAAACTTTTTCTTCCCAGTAACATAAAAAACAATTTCCATTTCCTTCACTGAGCCATTTTCAATTGAAATCTCTATCATCCACAATTATATGAATGTGGGATTCTTTGTAGGCCTTAATTAGAACATATTTTAAAACTGCTCTGAGATAATCACAGTATGGAACCATGAACCTCACACAAAAGACTCAGGTATTCTTCTAGCACTTGAGCAATGCAAAGATCCATGCCGTAGATTAACATGTGGAATGCATCAGTACGTTCAAGGCCATTGCACTCCGCACAATTTGTAGCATTTTTTAAACAACTGAAATGCAAATTCATTACTGTTATAATGGCAATAGGGAAGACAATTCTACTAAGGAACACATGGCTAGACAACTGGTTGGTTACTTACCAACAGCCGTATTTCTGTCTCATCCTTGCCGTTCTTATCCTCTTTTTTGATGCCTCTTCGGAAGTCCTCAACCATCTTCCACACAAATGTGAGGAGTGCATCATTGTAGGAGTTCTTAGCAATCTGCAGGTTCTTAAACACCAGGCTGCTAAAGTTGTTGGAGAAAAGCTCTGTAAGGACCTCCTTGCTAAGAAACTTCCTCAGGTTCAAGCCATTCTCCAGAAAGAGGCGAACAAATTTGGGCCGGTCCTTGATAAGAGCTATAAACATGACATCCTGAAGGTCTGCAGACTGGGGAGAAAATGAGGGAAAGCCAGGTATTATCACAAGGCCAGCTGTGGATGGCTGAGCAGAATTCATTGTTCCCTATCCCTCTGCTGTTGCTCCCATGTTTTGTTACGGATAAATATTGGTCACATTTTGCCTTTGCTCCACATTTCCTTCAGAATGCAGCCATGGCTGTGGTTTGGGAAGTGACTGAAATAAGCATACCTAGCTATTCCATGTATAGGCTTCATCAAGAATTTCCAGATACCTTCTGTGCTCTGCCCCCAAAATGCCCAAATCTGACTCTAGAGGGCCCACTTCTAGAAAGGGTGGTTCAGTCTCTGGACTCTTTCAAGCCTTGACCTCTGCTCAAAGAGCAAAAAATAATATTAATCATCAGCTAACATAACAACCACCATTGTGGCTGACAAGGAACTGGAGTGAGACCATCAGTTTCCAAGCAGTCGAGTAACCTACCTGAAGTAATGGTATATTTCATACCCAGGTAAGCTGTGACACTGCAGTGCCATCATAGCAATTGGTTTGCCATGTTAGAATACCCTTGTCTGATAGGTTAGTGTATTTTAAGCCTATACATTCTGCTCACTTCAGAATGAACTGGAATGGAATTGTTATTTACAAACATCAGAATAGCGATGCCTACGTAAATGGTGCAAGTAAGAATTTCACTCCTTGTCTCCGCCAACCCCACTAGCTGTGCCAAGGTGCAATCTTTGAGTACCTCCCAGTGCCGGTCATTGGTGAAGATCTCATCGCTGGCCAGGTCCAGTTGGTTCCACTCCAGCAGCAGCTGCAGCTGCCCATTCCAGTTATCTTTATCCTGTTCATTGGTACTGAAAGCTGAAGGAGGAAGAGTCAGCTAAGTAAGGACTAGAAATTGGAGAGCGCCTTGGCTTGTATTCTACCATCCCTAACTCTCTCCCCATCCCAGCCACAAAAGAAGCCTCTATTGTCTTTTTTTAATGCTCGCTTATAGCTTTAACAGGGCTTCAGAGGTTGTGCACATTTTAAAACACATGTACCTATGTGGTATGTATAGACTAAACTGCACTTAAAATGAGCACAGATTGCATTACCTGAAGGCAGATTGTCCATGTAACTACCCAGAGCGAGCCTGTGACCCTAAGAGCATCAGGTAGTGAGTATCAGAGGGCCTGACCAATTCAGTGTGCCCCAATTCACTTATGTCAATCTGTATCTAATAGGNATCTAATAGGTGTCATATAAAATATCATTGGAAAACCAATGATACACACTGACCAGTAATATTCTTGTGTTGTCTATGTAGGGTAAACTCCCAAAGGACTGGACAAATGTGAAGGAAATATGGGACTAAATGTGTTTGAACCAGAAAAGTCTGGGGAGTGGGCAAACTGGTTTTTTTCCAGACAAAGGAAAGGCCGCTGCCTCTATCCAGGTGCAATCACAGACAACTGGCAATGTCAAGTGGCCATTCACTGGCCTATCGGCACGTGCAGGACCGATCAATCTGCATTACAGAAAGCATCAGCAGGGAAGAAACCAGCACGGAACCTTCCCCATCAGACTCCCTGGCACATTTCCTCACTGTGGGGGCACTGGACTTTGAGAAGGGCACATTTCAAAAGTTCAGTTGACTACAGAAGAGAGGGGCAAAGAACCCCAAGTTATCTTACATCTAAGACATAAAAGGAACCGAGCACTTCGCGGGAGATCCTGACCACGGGGATGGTCAGACCATCTTGCTGACAGGAAGCGCAGTAAGAATCTTACCTGGAAGCAAGGCTGTCCTTTCGTTAAGTCTTAGTCACTAGAAAGTATTTTTTTCATTTTTATTTGTTTTTAATCATTTCTGACTTTAGCCCTTATACTTGACCTCACTTAAAATCCCCCTTTTTGATTAAATAAACTTGTTTTGTTTTTATTTTAAACCAACCCAGGACCATGTTTGATCTGAAGTGATGAATAGCTCCAGTTAAAGCAAAAAGCTTCTGTGCTTTTGTCTCTTAAGAAGAGCAACGGACCTCAGTACTCTGAGTGTTTTAGGAGAGGGGACATTTCAGGGCAGATGGCTTTGGAGAAATTCAGGACTGGGAGTGTGTTGGGGTCACAAAGTCATAACTAAGGCTGGTGGAGACCCAGGGAGGGGCTGTTGTAGGCAGGCTGCTGGGATCAGTGCTGAACCAGGGCTGCCCAGCACTCAGAGACACACTCAGGGAACTGCGTGCTTGTCTGCTGGCTGTTGGTGTCTGGGCTCTGAACAATAGCAGCAGAGCATTTAAGGGTTACAGGGCAGGCAGCGACACAACCTCTCACTGATCAGGACTGCATCCCAGAATGTGTCCACTGCCTGCCCACATGTAATGGGGAAGTGCTGCCTCTCTGGCACCGTCCCTCACCCAGTAACCCAAGCAAATTCCTCCATGGGTTCTCCACGCAGAAGGAGCTGCCCAGAGTTTGGGAGAGGATGTAGGAAGGGAGAAGGGGAGCGACCATGCCTCAGGGCATTGACCCACCAGATGAGTTAATATCTCTGGGTTGCCTCTCTGGTTGCTACTAAGCAGTGAGTGACCCCAATCCACTCAATGGAGTCAAACCCTTTCCAGAGCCACCCTGAGGGGACTGGTAGCAGGAAGCATTGGGGGAAACCTGATATGGGGCCCCATTCACACAGGTGTAAAATCAATAGCGTTTAACTTATACACTAGTGGGACTGTGAGGAGAATCTGGCCCCGGCACATCTCACTGCAGTGATTAAATGGAATTTGCAAGTAAGAAGGATCAGGTAGCACCATGAGCATTAGTGAGATGAACTCTTAATTGGCCATCACCTCATTGCTGACTGTCAATCAAAGTTCTCTCTCACCCAGTGCTCTCAAGCCTTTTTATTGTGAGTTTTACACCACAAGCTGCTGAGTAATCCATCTACTAAAGTATAATTGGAGAAACCCCTTTTGTATTGGTTTTCAGTCATTTCCTAATATGCAGAAAACACTCCATTTTATGCCAAAGTCAACGTTTTAGAGGGTCTAATTGCTCAGTATTTGCGGTGGGCTTCCCTCTCCACACTGGAATTACCAGTTCTGAGATACTCCAATACTCTGACTTGCTTCAGTAAGAGTAGGAAACCACATTCTCTTCTGCTACAGCCACACAACTGCCAGGAGAGGGTACCAATGTAGGATGGGGCACGGGGATAGTCTCCTGTTCTCAATGCTTGTTTCTCATATGCAGGGTGTACTCGCCATCTCCCCATGAATTTAACTCCCATTAACATCAACGGCAGTCCAAACTGGGACTTCCTTTAGGCGCCTTTGAAAATTCCAGCCTCCACGGAGATGGTCCAGCAGATAGGATTCATGACACGATGGGGAGCTAAGGCACAGACAGACTTGTCCAGGGAATTGAATCCAGGTAGCCAGCTTCCTAGGCTAGTGCCCTAGCCACAGGGCCATACTTGTACCTAAGAGCAAAGTGAAATTAAAGCCAATGGGCGAGAGCTCCGTGCTCACCTTTATACAGAGCAAACGAAATGGCATTGCTCACGATTTCATCTCCAGCTTCTTCTATTTTAATAACAGTTAGCAGATGAGGGTTTTCCAGGATTTCTTTGATCTACAAAAAAAAGAGAAGTCCAATTCTAAAGCTCTCTCAGGACTTTGTGGTTTATCTGTGCATGTCCCTTTGGGGAATGTCCCGTCATATAGTATTATTCACAGAGCTGTTTATCGTAAGTCCTCTCCCTACACATAGTTAAAACAAACTATATAAAATGAGAATTTCAGCAATTAAGTTCTAATAAACTCTCAGTGGTACAAATTAAAAACAGGTAAATTAATGATCCTTTAACATATGGCAATTTCTTGTCATTCCCTTCTCCCCCCCCCCCCCCCCCCCCCCCCCCCCCCCCCCCCCCCCCCCCCCCCCCANGACCAATTAGGCAATTCTCACTAAATTAAAAACTAACAAGGAATAAATCTCAGATACCGTGGTAGTGCCAATTCCCAAACTTCTAGAAGTGTATATGTTAAGGAAAAGTTTATTCTGGCCACTTTGCCTAGTCTAAACACAGAGCTTATGTTCTCACAGCATCACGCTTTATGAAATTTCCTTCTTTCTGGCAAGTTAGAAATCCGAGGGACTGTACGGAATTTGTGTTTACACTTTCAGCCTCTGCATGAACCAAGAGAAGAAAGAAGCATGTGAAACAAAGTAGAAATGAACCCCAACCACAAAAGGCAGATCCGGAACTTGACTGCAAATGTCTTCCGGTTCAATTTGGATTCCAGGCTTTGGTTCATCCAACTATAAATATACAGGGCTAGATGTGAAATAAAGATCCATCTCTAGATTGAACATTCAGGCAACCCCACTGTTCAGTTCTATTTGGGCGTTTTGAATCATGGATAATGCTGTTTAGATATATATATAAACCCCCCACTGGAGTAAGGTTTATGTTTGGTTTTAGTTCTGGCCAAAGGTGCAGTTTTGGTTCTGACCTGTGGGGTGGATGCCACATCACTGTTAAAAGAATGTAATTTCTCTCCAGCTATTAAGAATCCAGCATGGCTATCAGTTCTCTTGCTTCTCAGCATAGCCATGAGCTGGGTTCAAGAATAAATTCCCACCTCTGCCATCTCTGGGATGGTATTGCATAATTTGGTGCGTTATAAAAGGTTTAAACCTTCCTTTAATAGCAACCAATATATGATGTTTTAAAGACGATACTGCACAAGACGGGCAGTTGGTTTGCTCCATCATCTTGTGATATGCATAAGCCCCGGGACACATCCTATGCAGAACAACCGCCTTGCGTTGCAGCCTAGATAGAGAGATTCATTCCCCCCATCATGGCATTCCCAGAGGGGCACATAATTGTGAATGGTACACAATAGTCATTGCAAGAGTTCAATGGAGAAGTTTTGTTGCTTGACTCTGATGCCCAGATTTGTAAAGATTATATTATAGGGCATTCATTAAAAAAATAAAATAAAATCATGATGAAAATGAAGCTAAGGAGAAAAAAAATAATCAAAAAGAGTACAGAAAGTAATGGCACATTTTCCATAAACTTAACCGTAGGAATTTTAACAGCTGTTCTAACAAGCAATCATTCCCCCACTAAGATGATCACGGCCATAAAATAATTGACCAACTGAGAGATAAGGAGACCCTGGGATGAAGCACAGGGAAAAGAAATTGAGAAAGCCAATTACCCCATTATAATGGCTCTTTGAGTGAGTGCTATTATGCACTGCATTTCTAAAAATAACTAAACATTAAGGTTTTCATCAACTCAGTTTTTCCTACCACTATTAAAGAGGGTAGAAACGCAGCTGAAAGAAGCTCAGCCTGCTGGTTAGGTGGCAAGGGAATCAGATTTTTATCCTGAGCATGCCAACATCTCCAAGTTGGAAGCACTGCAGACACAGCACCTCCAGCCCTGGAGCATCATAAGCCACGTAAAGCACCCCATAGTGATGTCTAGTGTCCTGAGGCTCTCTCTCTCTTGTGCTCAAGTAGCAAGGGAAAAGCAAATCTGCTGGTATATGACAATGTTAAATTTTTATCTGCACCCAATGAATAGTAGTAGTGAGCTTATACTTCACGTAGTGTCATGCCCACTGCAGGAGATGGGTGTCTGTGGTGTATTGCTGTGATGAAAGACTGGCCAGTGTGCGTACAAAGTTAGTATTGCTAGCTACAGCCCAGTCTAGAAGAGGAAGGGGGAACTTGTCCATGGCATTGTTAAGCCTGAAAGGAGGGGAAAGTAAGCGAAGAAACTTAAGCAATGTTATAAATTTAACATAGTAAGCTTGTTGCCATAAGAAAACCTATGGAAAAAGAACAGAATGATATTGTGTCAGCTCGGAGAAATTCACCAGTTATAGTGCTTGTTTAGTGAATGGTTGTGTCAGTCAACCCACACCCCGGCATTTTTCTTCTTTACAAAGCTTACATAGGAGCTGCCCTGCTCATCAGATCAAAGGTTCCAAGACCAGAAGGGACCACTAGCTTCAAATTCCTTTCTCTGCTAGATTGGAGAGCCCACTATTAAATGTCTGTTCCCCATGTAGGTACCTATAGACTGTGATTGAGTCACCCCTTAACCTTCACTTTGTTAAACTAAATAGATTGAGTTCTTTGAGTCTGTCACTGTAAGGCATGTTTTCTAACCCTTTAATCATTCCCGTCTCTCTTCTCTGAACCTTCTCCAATTTATCAACCTCCTTCTTGAATTGTGGGCACCAGAACTGGACACAGTATTCCAGCAGCGGTCACACTAGTGCCAAATACGGAAGTGAAATAACCTCTCTGCTCCTACTCGAGATTCCCCTCTTGATACATCCCAAGATCACAAAGCGTCATATTGGGAGTGCATGTTCAGCTGATTATCCACCCCTCTTCCCAAATCTCACTGCTTCCCAGGATAGATTATCCTATCGTCTAAGGATGGCCGACATTCTTTGTTTCTAGATCTCTATATTTATATTTAGCTGTGCTAAAACACATATGTCTTGCTTGTGCCCAGTTCACCAAGCAATCCAGGTCACTCTGAATCACTGATCTGTCCGGTTCATTTTCACTCCCCCAATTTGTGTCATCTGCAAACTTTATCAGTGACGATTTTATGTTTTCCTCCATGGCATTGATAAAAATGTTAAATAGCACAGGCTGTACTGGAAACAAACCCGCTTCATGATGATTCCCTGTTTACAGTTACATTTTTAGACCTATCAGTTCGCTTCTCAGTGGTTCCTCTAGTCCAGTATCCTACCAAGAAAAGCAGCTAGTAGCTGACAGTTCAGATGAAGGTGTAAGGAATCATGTAGTAAGTAATTACGGGACAACCTGCCCCTAGTTGAAGTTTCTTCCTAACCTCCATGATTAGAGTTTGGCTTGAGCCCTGAAGCATGAGGGCTTACATCATTCTAACAGCATTTTGGGCTGTATAAGTAGGAGCATTTCCAGCAGATCGAGGGATGTGATCATTCCCCTCTATTCGGCATTGGTGAGGCCTCATCTGGTGTACTGTGTTCAGTTTTGGGCCCCACAGTACAAGAAGGATGTGGAAAAATTGGAAAGAGTCCGGCGGAAGGGAACAAAAATGATTAGGGGGCTGGAGCACATGACTTATGAGGAGAGGCTGAGGGAACTGGGATTGTTCAGTCTGCAGAAGAGAAGAATGAGGGGGGATTTGATAGCTGCTTTCAACTACCTGAAAGGGGGATCCAAAGTGGATGGATCTAGACTGTTCTCAGTGGTGGCAGATGACAGAACAGGGAGCAATGGTCTCAAGTTGCAGTGGGGGGGGTTTAGGTTGGATATTAGGAAAAACTTTTTCACTAGGAGGGTGGTAAAGCACTGGAATGGGTTACCTAGGGAGGTGGTGGAATCTCCTTCCGTAGAGGTTTTTAAGGTCAGGCTTGACAAACCCCTGGCTGGGATGATTTAGTTGGGGATTGGTCCTGCTTTGAGCAGGGGTTTGGACTAGATGACCTCCTGAGGTCCCTTCCAACCCTGATATTCTATGATTCTTTAAGCACCCTGGTATTTTACATTTTAATCCTCATTATAGTAACCCTTAGTGATCTTGTTATCCAGGTAAACATCCCATCTTCTTAAAATCCTGCTAAGCTCTTGGCCTCAAAGGTATCTTGTGGCAAGGAGTTGCACAGGCTAAATGTGCACCGTGAGATAAAGTGTTTTTGTATTTATTATAGGAAAGCTCTTTAAATGTTTTAAATACTTTGGTGCTTAACTGTAGCCCTTTCCCAGCTGATCCCCCTTGTGACGAGTTCGGTCACAGAGACTCCCCTCGAGACTGTCACTTGATGAGCTGGGATATCACGGAGAACAACCCTCCTGCCAGAACAGGCACCCCTCCACTCCTGTCTTGCTGAGTTAGACACTCCAGTCGGCTCCAGCACAGACCCAGAGGTTGGGCCACGCCTCTCTGTAGTTCACTGAAACTGAGATTCACTCAGCCCAGGGGCTTCTCAGTTAACAGGGACTTTCCCAGCGCCCAGTGTTCAGCCTTTCTGGGAGCCTGAACCCCAAATAAATCCGTTTTACTCTGTATAAAGTTTATCCAAGGTAAATTCATAAATTGTTCACACTCTATATCACTGATAAAGAGATGCACAGTTGTTTGCTCCCCCAGGTATTAATCACTTACTCTGGGTTTATTAATAAACAAAGTGATTTTATTAAGTATAAAAAGTAGGATCTAAGTGGTTTCAAGTAATAACAGACATAAAGTAAGTCACAAAGCAAAATAAAACAAAACACACAAGTCTAAGACTAATACATTAAGAAACTGATTACAGGTAATATCTCACCCTCAAAGATGTTCCAATAAGCTTCTTTCACAGACTAGACTCCTTCCTAGTCTGGGCCCAATCCTTTCCCAGGTACAGTCCTTGTTAGTTCCAGCAGACATCTCAGATGGTAAGCAGGGGTTTTCTCATGACTGGCAACCCCCTTTGTCCTGCTCCACCCCCTTTTATAGCTTTGGCACAAGGCGGGAATCTTTTGTCTCGCTGGGTCCCCACCCCTCCTTCTAGATGGAAAAGTACCAGATTTAAGATGGATTTCCTTATCATGTGACATGGTCACGTGTCCGGTGAGACCCCAGCCTCCATTCTTCCTGGGTTGGCCCCACACGTACACAGGAAGGTTTGCAGGTAAATAAACCATTTACAACCAATTGTCCTAGTCAACGGGAGCCATCAAGATTCTCAGCCACCATTAACGGCCCACACTTTGCATAATTACAATAGGACCTCAGAGTTATACTTCATATTTCTAGCTTCAGATACAAGAATGATACATGCATACAAATAGGAGGAATATATTCAGTAGGTTATAACCTTTGTTATGATACCTTACAAGAGACCTTTTGCATAAAACATATTCCAGTTACATCATATTCATAAGCATCCTTCCATAAAGCATATTGAGTGCAATGTCACACCCCTCTCCTTTCTGTCTCATCAACACTATGGCAAAGCATACACCTACCCATCTGATCCAGCTTTCAGTCTCCTCTTCTGTGAGTCTCGAAACAGTGTGAGGCAGGTATCGGAGCAGCCTCTCCTTGACAGATGAAGAGGCTAGAGTGCCTTCTGCCTCCACTAAGCTCGCTATTACATCAGCAATCTGACCTGAGCCCTCCACTACTATGCAGGGAATTTTACTCTTGATGGCAACATTGATAGCCTAGGAAAACACAACAGAGAGGGACAGAGATAACAGTGATTAATAAAGGTTCAGGCTATTTGAAGTCAACCAAGTGAACAATTTTTGGTATGGTTTGTGTGCAGGCACTGCAGAATTCCCCAGCTCCAGCCAATATTTTCAGCAAGGGATATTACAATGCCAGTTCTTTACAATGGCCTCTAATTCAGTGGTTCCTAAACTTTTGTACTAGTGACTCCTTTAACATAGCAAGCCTCTGAGTGTGACCCCCCCCCTTATAAATTAAAAACACTTTTTTATATATTTAACGCCATTATAAATGCTGGAGGCAAAGCGGGGTTGGGGCGGGGGTTGACAGCTCGCGACCCCCCATGTAATAACCTCGCAACCCCCTGAGGGGTCCCGACCCCCAGTTTGAGAACCCCTGCTCTAATTCAATAAGAGCACAGGGCCATGGAATCATAGTGGGGCAAATGTCGGAATAAATAAAGAGAACAGGAAAAGTAGGAGGAAATTGTGCAATGGAGAAGGCATTCCCAGGATCGGAGAACACTGCCTCCAGAGAAATGACATGAAAGTTCTCCTTGCCGGCTTTATGGGTATCACTCTTGTTCAAGTGAAGCACCAGTAGTGTAGCAGGCTCTGGTCTATTTGCTGAAGGTGTGGGAACTAGACCTTACACCCACACAGGATTACTGTAGATATCAGGTTATATTATTAAGATTGTGTTTTTATTAATTGCACACAACGCATCTAAGGATTTTTGTTAAATATCACAGAACAGCTTTACTCAGATAGTTGCTCAATTGAGTTAGAAAANAAGAAGTCAGCAGCTTGGAAACTATTGCTATGCCTCCTTGGAATAAAACAAAGTTTTATCTGCTTCTGGAGATGATCACTACAGCCATGAGCTGTAACAATGGAGACATGAACATCTGAACAACATAGAATCACAGAATATCAGGGTTGGAAGGGACCTCAGGAGGTCATCTAGTCCAA
>QXTE01000196.1:1964698-2082390 GCA_003942145.1 Platysternon megacephalum | reverse complement strand
CCCCATCCAACCCCTCCTCTCATTCCTGACGGCCCCCCCGGGACCCCTGCCCCATCCAATCACCCCTTCTCCCTGTCCTCTGACTGCCCCCGGAACCTCTGCTCCCGACTGCCCCCTGCTACCCCATCCAACCCCCCCTCCTTCCTGACTGTCCCCCCCAGGACCCCTGCCCCCATTCAACCCCGTTCCCCCCGACCCCTATCCACATCCCCACCCCCTGACCATCACCCTGAACTCCCCTGCTCTCTATCCAACCCCCCCCCCGCTCTGTGCCCCCTTACCGCGCTGCCTGGAGCATGGGTGGCTGGCAGTGCTACAGCCGCGCCACCAGGCTGGAGCCAGGCCACGCCGCCGCCACCACACAGCACAGACACCGGGTCAGGCCGGGCACGGCGGCTGCGCTGCCCCAGGAGCTCACAGCCCCACCACCCAGAGCATTGCGCCGGCGACAGAGCGAGCGAGCTGAGGCTGCAGGGGAGGGGGGGACAGCAGGGGAGGGGCCAGGAGCTAGCCTCCCGGGCCAGGAGCTATGGGGCCGGACAGAACAGTCCCGCGGGCCCGATGTGGCCCGCGGACCGTAGTTTGCCCACCTCTGCCTTAAGAATAACCCTGTTTACTTAGAAAGAGCTGTGTGGAAACTTGTTAACTGCTGGCCATTACAGCTGTTCATAGGCTCTGGAGAGAAAGCCAAGGGCTGACGTTGGGCTGATCAGGCAGTCTGGCTTGCTGGGAATATCACAGAGGAGGCAGGGAACTGTACAGCCTGAAAAAGACCCAGTCAAGAGGGAGAGAGACTTGCATCTCCTCCAAAGAGAGGTGACTGCTGAGGGGCATAGAGTGGGTGCCCTTGGTGGACCATGATGGGGAAATACAGGTACAACTGCCCTGATTTGTGACAACTGATATAGCCCAGAGCTGCAATTGCAGGGAAAGTCCTGAACAGGATTGAGATGGAGCATGCCCAGTGCAGCTAGAATCCTCGGGGAATTTAGCTGTTAAACCCTGGTCTCTACTGATAATGTGTGAACTAAGATTGTTTTTCAAATTTCAGTGGATATTCACAGGAACAGCAAAAGGCACATCTCTAACACAAGTCCCTGCTCCAAAGCATGGGGCACTACAGATTCTCAAATTAAAGGTCACCAGAGAATTGTTTTGTTTTTTAACATTGGAAAAAAAAACAATTCCTCTAGCCTCTCTCTCAGAAACAGCTTATCCATGTCAGATGAAACTTCCTAAAACATTTCAGCCT
Organism: Platysternon megacephalum; assembly: GCA_003942145.1. Classification (NCBI taxonomy): domain Eukaryota; kingdom Metazoa; phylum Chordata; order Testudines; family Platysternidae; genus Platysternon; species Platysternon megacephalum. The sequence goes on along the minus strand of QXTE01000196.1, from coordinate 2,081,138 downwards.
GAGGCAGACACGCATCATGGAAAATTTCAGCCCAAATTTGGAAAAGTTAAACACAATTGAAAATAGGGTCTAATAACGGGAAGTGTCAGGCAACCGTAATACTTTGCTACCTGCCTCATCTAGAAATTGTGACAAGACACCACAGGACACAATTTTTCTGACTTATTTTCAGACTTACCTTCAAAGTTTCTTTCCCTCCTCCTTGGGTGAAACACACAATCGGAATCTTCCCACCATAATTAGAATCTGAAATATACCCACCCCAAAAAAAGAGAGAGGGTCTCACTTTGCAGTGTCAGTGTATTTGAATGATTTTTATACTTCACAATAACCACTTATACACTGGTTTATTGGATTTGGCTTTGATAATATTTTACACACAAATACTCGTATTCCTGGCTTTCGGCTGATTTAACCAAACTATTTTTAAAGTCATCTACTCCGTTGTTACATGACCTTTAGTTATTCTCACTAACCCATTTTGCCTAATCTAGTGTCAGACATCAACACTGAGATGCAGTCTTCCCAGAAGTAGCAAAGCAAGGCTAAAGTCTTAAGTAATTAGTATCGCCAATGTACAGTGCTTAAAAAAAAAACCATGACATGACTTGGGGGTGGGGTGTTATTTGCATGCTGATTTCTGACCCTTTAGTGTTCAGGTCTTCAAGTTTCTCCTTGCAAGCATCAGGGCTGTAAATTTAAAACAAAAGAAAGAGAGATTCTACCATAATCACATGACTCCAGGAGTTAGGGTTTTAAGAAAAAACACCAATCATTGTGCCAACTCTTGCAATTTTATCACATCCCAACATGCAGAAAGATTTAATTCCAGTGCGATAACTTTAAAGAGAAATAGTTAGTCCTTCTGCCAGGGCCCTGATCCTGCATTCTCATGATGAAGGGGAGTGGATCCCCCTACTAGGTTGTGGCTGGGATTAATGGACCTGCGCAGCGGGAGTAGGTGAGAGGACAGTTCAAACCCAGCTTCTGCACAGATGCATTTGGCTCGTCTGGAATGCAGCCCCAACCATGTGGAGTGGGGAAAGAGCAAGAGTTAAGCATCCAAAATGTCCCCCATGAGCATGTCAGCAGGAAGAGATAGGGGGTGGACAGGAAGGGGTGGAGCCATGGCAGTGTGAGGTGGGGAACACGCTATGCCTTATAAAAGACTGCAGCGGTATATTGCCTAGCACCCCATGGGAGCAGAGGAGGACTTGTACTTCAGAGGCCCAACACTTCTCATGAGCCAGCTCAGATCACTCCTTGGTCAGAGCTGTGCACAGAGGCACAATCTGTGCTATAACGATAGGTAGGGTTTGAGCTGTAAATTTAGATCTACAATTTTCACACGCACAAGTTTGGGACTGCTTGAGTTCAAGGTTTTAAATTACTCTAGTATAGAGTGGGGGTTACCTGAAACATTCGTATGTTAGCTCAGATTACAATCCCGACTAGACGTTGGGAGTGTCAGACTGTTAGGCCTATGCCAAAGTCTGAGATTCTTTTCTAAATCTACCTACCACGATCCTGTGTTTGTATTATCTATTCACAAGAATATATACGCACACACACACAGGATCATGATAGGTAGATTTATACATTAGTAATTATTAAAGGAATAAGTTAATCGAGAAGTTAGGCTGATGGACCATTAACATGAATGTAAATGTAATCATTAGAAAATCAAAATATAGCACCTACAATTACATCTAAAGGGTTTAATGTAATAGGAGTTTCATATGTTAAACACTGGTTGATAACCAATAGCATATTTATTGAAATTAAGGCCGTGTGATGAGTTTGTGCAGTTTTATTGCCTCAGTGAATATTAAAGCCGTGTGATGAGTTTGTGCAGGTTTATTGCCTCAGTGAATATATACTTAATAACACAAATGTATAATACTGATTTTATTTATTTCAGAATGATTCAAGTAGTGGCTAATAATCAGCATTGGTTATTATAATTTATATTAACATAGTGGCTAGGAGCCCTAGTCAGGGACCAGGTTCCCACCATACCATGTGCTGTGCAAAGCACCACACAATAAAGACCATAAACATCATAATAAACAAGAAGCAACAGTCAGCCTAAAACATGCAGCCAGTTGAGCCCAGAGGTGTGACCCAAGGGCAAATCCCAGATTCCTCAGGCAACCCTTCCCCCAACACACCAGCATGTGTCAAAAGACATGAATTCCCAACAAACAGAGTATAAGGATGGAAAGCAACCTGGGCCCATCAGGTGATCTCCTCTGACACAGCAAGTGAAATCGCTTTGATTCCTGAACGGAAAGGAATGTTTATCCCATATAGTACTTGAAACTCACCTTACCCAGTAAATTGTACTCTGTGGTGAACCTCAGATAGATTATTGCATGAGTATGTAAGCTCTACTTATCTGTACCTACGGGAAGCATAAAAAACAGGAGGACTTGTGGCACCTTAGAGACTAACAAATTTATTTGAGCATAAGCTTTCATGGGCTACAGCCCACTTCATCGGATGCATAGAATGCATGTTCTCCTTGAAATACGCACAAATCACCATGGGTCACATTGACAGTATACCGTCAGAAGCCTTCTTTGTTATTAGGCATATGAGCATCATCCATTGCATGGCAACATGAGAAAGCTTGCTTCCTCCCACAGTATGTTCTGTGGCATCTAGCCCTGTAGCACCTGAGCAGAATGAGCTGAAGTTAGAGAACTGCACCAACCTGGGATAACGCGTTCCGAAATGTATTTTTCTAACTGTGTCCGTAGCTTAGCCTCTATTGCTGGATATCCATGGGTGCCGTTATCGACCAGCAATAGGTGGGTGTGGTTATTGTCCAGGCAATACAATGGGTCCCTCTTAAGGTCATCCATTATGTAGTGGGCTGAATAGTACCCCTAGAAACATCAGCAAAGGGTTTCCATTGAGTTCAGAAAGGCATGGTGCATGCAGTACTTGAAATGGGGACACAGCAGGTCAGTGGGAGGGGCATAACTATTGTTCTATTATTTTCCAGATTTTAGCAGCATAAGAATTTCCAGACCAGTTCAGAGCAAAGGTCCATCTAGCCCATGGCCAGCACCAGCTGCTTCAGAGAAAGTTGCACGAGCACTCATAACTCAGTTATGGAATAACTTGTCCACAGAGGACATTCTTCCCTTCCCCCATGTGGTGGGCTTGTGCCCAGGAGAGTGAGGGTTTACGCCTCCTATAGTTTTATTTTATATAACAGAATTGTGGATGTTCTCGTTACTCGTATAGATGTCTAGTGATTTTTGAATCCTGCTAGGCCATGTTGAAAATTAACAATTCATTTCTCCTCCGTTTTAACCGCTTTCTAATTTATGACCAACCTTTACCCCTCACCCCAAGACTTTGTTTCCTTAATGCTACTTAGTGAGGGTTTTTGTCAATGGGTTTTCAAAAAAAACCCCAAACAATCTATTGTCTCCTTGTCCACTATTTTGCTGATGTACTCTAAGAAATCTAGCAGAGTGGACGTAGGATAAGACATGCTGGTTTGTTCCTCCTCCTCTTCAGTTGAAATGTCTGCCTTTTACCAACATATACAATAATACCGTTGCATTACAGAAATTTCTGGCAGATGCCCAGTTCAACCCAAGAACTACTGAGTGCCTCTTTGCATTCCCCCAGCCTCTAGTGTGCATAACAAGCCCTCCCTTTTGCTGCCACAACCTTATATTCTTATGCCACAGCAACCAGTGGCTGCTGGAATAACCTCTTAGGATCACTAGCAGACGAAGGAGTTAGAGCAGCCTAGCTTACCCAGGCACATGGCTAGCGCCAGAAATGGGACAACACAAAGGTGCATAAAGACATCTTTGACCACCTACCTTGTTCCTGTGCAGAAGTGCAGCTCAGCTGGACAAGAGAGACTATATTGCCCCCCTTCTCCTTTAGTGAATCCACCTGGCTGAGTCTAAGTGGCACATCTTTTCAAAAATCCAATACACAATTTGTGAGTGCAATATATCTCATTTGTTGTTTAATTATTATCTATAATAGGCACTGACTATTTTACAATACAGCGCAGCACAAGTTCTGTAGCAGGAAGAGTTTCTAATAGGACCTCACATCCAAATCAGTCACAGGCCAATGGCATCAGGCTCCATGCAGACAGTGGTGTGGATGGAGAGCAGTGAGGCATTTACGGAGAGTAAACTGCATTTGGTCAGAATATATATCAGTTTTGTAGGGTTTTCACTGCCTTCCCATGACCCCATTGACAGCACTACATGTTCCTCACCTCAGTATCACTGCTTCTGATCAGACTATCCCGGTTGGAAATCATGCCCCAGGCTGCTATGCCGATAGCCACCACGTTCTCCTCTGAGCTCCTACTGATGGTGTTGTCTCTCACCACCTCTCCAATGTATTTCATCAGTCCATAGTGAGTGCCTCCTGTGAAAATCCAGGCCCCTGCAGATGGCAGGTATCAAATGAAATTTAGCCACAGACCTACCACTGTGCACAAAAAGTTCTTGTCTTTCTAGATATGTGCATGTGTCATCCCCAATTCTCCACTGCCCCACATCTCGTGTAGTCATGAAGGCCTGTGTTACGTGGGTGCAAGACGCTGATGTGGCAGTACTGTGCACCGATGCAAGTGACAACACAAAAGGACAAGGCAGTGGGGATTTTGTCCCTTGGGGTTGTTTACCTTCAAGACACTAAGCCAACTAATTTATCCTCACTAGATCGCAGGAGATATGTTAATTCCCATATGAAACAGGAAGAAGAGATGTTAGGAGACCTACCGAAAGCTACAAAGGACATCCTTGTCAAAGCCAAGAATGGCTCTCCACCCCGTTCCCAAGTCATTAGGCCATACTTGTCTGAAGTGGACTAAACAGGCAACGACTAATAGAAAGCTCTGCCTCTCTGCTGACTATTCACAGCTTCTTCTTCTCCACCAGCTTTATTTGGTGGAAGGCTAATATACCAGCTGACTGAAATATTCACCTCTCACTTCAGCTAAATCACAATTGCACTCACTGAACCAAGTTCTTCACTTGCTTGAACTCTTCTGACTTCAAAACGGGGTTACACTAGGTGTGAACTTAGCCCAGGTTTTTTTAATACACATTATTACAATTAGCTTTTTCTATTATCCTACTCTATGTGCCAATGGCTACAACTGAATTCACGGGTATTAATTACATAAATGATTGTAAAAGGCATGGGGACACTCAAAGTGGCATCAAAAGATATATGCCTCGTTTTCCCCCAAATTAAACCCACATTCATTTAATTAAAAGACTCGCATGGACTTCAATGGGACCAGGATTTGTCTCTTGATGCATATTCCCTGATAATCTATTTTCCTTTCCCTATAGTAGTGTCTAACATCACCATTTATCCACTATACTGACAAACCAAGAGATATCAGGCTAGCCCAATGGAGAAAAACATAAAAACTAGTAGCTTCAAGGCAGCCCAGATACCCCTTTCACCTTTGGACTGGGCAATGTAGATCAGCCTGCTGAATATCTTGCGCATTCGCGGCTTTAGAGCAAAGTTTTTTGCTCCCCCTGTGACTGAGATGACAAGGTTGGGATTTTTCAGGTGCCAGTGTTGAGTCATCAGATCATAGAGCATTTCAGAGTCTGTGTCATAGGACAACCGGATGTACTTCAATGAGAGAGAACACAATGCAGGGTTAGCAGCAATAAATGGCAACAGAGTAATTCCATTTTGTCTCAAAGCGATGGCCTGGTTCCCCACTCCCTTGCCCTCCATGCAGTCATTTATATCTAGACAAAATTCAAAGCAGGTGTCAAAATGGTTCCATTAGGTGACATTTGTCACCCACATTGCACAGCAGTAAATGACCAAAGTGCAAAGCAATGGAGAATCAGGCCCAGTGTGTGTTTTCTAAATATGTGTTTTATGGCCTGTATTTTCCCCGCTCCTAGGACACCTGAATAGAGATGGGCTACGTTTTTCAAACAAATTTATTCAAAAAATGCAGTTTCAGCCAACCTGAAACTATTGGTGAATTTGATCCAATTAGTTTTGGTTGGGGAAAAAGTTTTTTCAAGGTCAGCTTCAGATAAAGGATGTGTTCCCGTTTCTCTGCCCTTATAATCTTTAGCCCAGTGGTTAGGGCACTTGCCTAAGATATGAGACCCAGGTCTGAGTCCCCACTCTGGATCAGGGACTTGAACTCACATCATTTCCCTGTCAGGTGAACATCCTTATCACCAGGCTGTAGGCTAGTCCAGGGTGGGTGGCTCCCAAACTCTCCCACTGAAGCTGTTCCACTTGTATCAATTCTTAAATATTTATTGGGCCAGAGAGAGAGAGAGAGAGAGAGAGAGAGAGCGCATGGCTCTGTGCCTGGTGATTAAGGCTCTCACCTGGGAGGTAGCAGATGGGATTCAGATCTTCTCTCTGCTTGTGATTTACCTGTGCATGAAGTCATCACCTCTTAGGAAACTCCAACAGCATGTCTCCCCAGCAACATAGGCTACCACAAGCACAACCCTGTTCTCTGCGCTCTACACTGGCTTCCCATGGAATACTCAGGCCTTGTCTACACTAAACGGAAAAGTCGATCTAAGCTATGCAATTTGAGTTACGTGAATAGTGTAATGTTCCTAAACATTATTAAGGTGCTACGGGATCTTCAGATTTGGCCATCTGAACATTTAAAACTGGGCACAAGATCATCCAAAAGTCTTCTAAATCCATATTGAGCTGTGTGGGAAATGGGAATTTTCCCTGCAAGAAACTTTGCAAGAAAAAAATCCCAATTGAAATTTTTCAACCTCATTTTTTTCAATATTCCACAGAATTTTTGCATTTGAAACTGAATGAAAAAAAATTCATTTCAAAACCATTTTGTTTCTAAATGAAATTTTTTGTTTCTATTTTTTAATTTTGTTGGTTTCTTTTAAGGTTTTTATCCACTTGAAAATGTGTGCATGTGGTGGGAGTGGTTAAAAATGTGGTAAAGTGGGGGGAAATTCATTCGTGACTGTTTCCCCAACTTTCTCCAGTTGGAAAAAACAAGAATTTCAAAACCAGTGTTTGTTCCCCAAAATAGTTTCAGTTCATATAATTTCAGAAAAACAAATTTTTCTCCAAAAAGTACATTTAACCCTATTTTCCAACATTAAAACAGGTCAATTTTTTTAACAGCTCTGTTAAACCTTAAATAAGTTGCCATTTTCCAAAATGCTCAGCACCCAGCAGTTCTCACTGGCTTGAAAAAAATCAGATTGCTTATTTAGGTACCTAACTTTAGGTTCCTCGTGTTTGAAAAATCTAAGCATCTTTTTTCCCCTTTGATTGTATTGGCTTCTTTTTAATTATTCTGAATTTATTTTATAAAGGCTAATGAAAAAAGTCACAGGGCAGAAGACATTTATGGATAGGCTGGAGTTAAAATACCCGGTGTCAACTCAGCAGTTACTCACCTTCCCTCTTTTCCCAAGATTTTCAAACTGAATGTCACCAAAAGCATCAGTGGGAAGTTCCTTTGTGTGTTTCCTATAACTCCATTTCTCAGTGTTATTTACCTGCATCCCCTCTATATGTTGGCTTTTGGAATACCCACACTTACACAAGTGGTCCCTGCCAAGAAGATTGAATAGAAAAAAGAAACAGATTAACATATTTTGCCCAGAAAACAAATACTCTTTTCTTTCAGTGACTGATAGCATAATGACAACTAAGACAGGTGAGCAGCTTTTCCACATGTATTTGACAAGTAGGTTGGCTGCACATTGTGCAACTATTATATTACAACTTATGCTCGAACGAACAGGATACTTCTAAATGGGAATTTAAAGTTTTCTTCTTGAACAAAACTGAGTAGCTACGGTGCTTGGCCAGAAAGATGCACAAGGCCCAAGGTGAAATGTAACATCTATAGCTGAGGTCTACGCAAGTGGGAAAGACTGAGGAAAACAAACTCAAAAGCTAACACATATTTTCAAGTATTCATGTCATGGGCCTACCCAACAAACAAAACATATATTTAGTGTTCTAACTCTGTAACATTACAGAAAGACCTCATCTTGTGTATGTACAAAATCAAACACGTGTCAACACCTACTCTGCTCCATATTAGAGGGGCTCTGATCTGTTTCTTGTTGAGACAATGAGGGATTTTTAAATCCCTCTCCCTTTTGCTCTGCTTTGGCCAGATTGAAGCTCAGTTTATTAGTGCCTTTCTGATGGTTTCCATCTTAATGTGCTAACACCATAACATTTGCTTCTAAACTAAATCCCACCATGAGTCAGATGATGCCAACTTGAACTTAAGTCCCTTCACTATCTGAGGCCTATGACTTGGGGACTCCCAGTGACAACATCCCAGGATCATCTCAACATGTCTTGGTATCCACCACCCAGATAGATTGAAAGAACATATAAAAGTTACAGTATGTGACTCCTCTAGAGATAGTCCCTATACACAGGACACCAGGTCTTCCACCACCACCCAATTTACATCATGCCACAGGATTGTGCTCCAGAATCTCAGCTTTGCTTTTAATAAAAGAAAAACTTTCCTTGTTCTTATGGTTGTGAAGATTTCCTGTTCCATGTTTCCAAGGTTATCAATTCAATGCAGTAAATTAATGCAATGCACATGGCACCCACCTGAGTCTGCAGAAAGCTTTAAACAGTAACTCCAAAGGGTGTGACCAGCTCCATTCATTTTATTCGAGGCTTTATGAACTCTGGTGTTTTCTAAGATGTATGGCGTTCAGCAATTCTGCCACGGAGTTGGCCATTTTGCTGCAGCCAGGAGCCCAGCATTTTGTTACAGACAGGACACAGCCCAGTATCTGCCTCTTGCTCTCCAACTTTCCTCACAAGGGAGTTGTTATTGGGTTACACTGTAGGCTTCCTCCATGGGACCATGGGACCAGCCAATAGGGTTTATGGAGCTAAAGTTGGAGTCCGGCTTGCAGCCAAAGGAGCTGGAAGTGAAGGCTAGGGAGATGAGATACCTAGGTACCTGAGCCACTGAAGCTAACTACAAGGTCTCCTTTCTCGGATGAGGAGTGGGGTTCTGAGCTGGGTTACCTGGACAATATTGCAGAGAGTGAAAATCCCAGAGAGTGAAAATGGGCTGCTTACAGGATAGAGGAAAAACCCATCCTTAGAAATAGTCACTGTGAAAAATAATCAGAAATTTTTGGTCCATAAATATTTTCAACAATGGCCATAGGTGGTGGGATAGGGGTGTGTAGGTGTGGGGGGGGGGGGAGAGAGAAATAGGAATGAAGCATATTTCATGGTAACAGAATATACTAACATTGCTTTGAAATGTAGGGGTGGGTGATGCAGAAATTGGTCCCACGGTGATATGAGATACACAAGGGCTGTTTATAAGTGTAGAAATGACCAGCTAAAAGCTTTTTTCTCTGAAATAAGATATGTGAATTGCTATGGTGGAGCTGAAGACTGTGACCTCTATTCATAATGCTAAATAGCATGATACAGGTGCTCATCTGATGCTAATTATATCTTTGAAAAATCAAAAAGTAAATGCCAGATGTAATAGTGGAATCCCACCAAATATCATTGTGGAGTACAGCAGGACTCTGAAAGGCAACAGACCAAACAGACTTTAAAGTGAAGACATGAACAATTGCCTGGGTCTTTAGGCTTGACCCGTAATCTGAGACCATGAAAATTAGTGAGACACCCTTAGCTGAAGCTCACTTTAGAGCAGTGGTGGGCAACCTGCGGCCCATCAGGGTAATCTGATTGCGGGCCACAAGACGTTTTGCTGACATTGACCGTCCGCAGACACGGCCCCCCTGCAGTTCCCAGTGGCCGCGGTTCGCCGTTCCCGGCCAATGGGAGCTGCGGGGGGCCGTGCCTGCGGACAGTCAACATCAGCAAAACGTCTCGCGGCCTGCAATCAGATTACTCTGGTGGGCCGCAGGTTGCCCACCACTGCTTTAGAGGATATATCACAGCAAGACTTTTTAATGAGAGGATTCTAATGTGCTTCTCAGCAACACTGCAGTTCATGAATATTAATTAGTTCTCTTACTCAAGAAATTCAAGTGTGCTCCAGACAAATAAGCCGGTGAGGTTTCAATGTTGTCCTGCATAAGCCAAAGATCTGGAAGAGACACTTGATCCAACACCATCCAAACAGAGCTGTTTTGGACTGTCGGAAGTAGCCCCTAGGGTGAGTCTGTATGAGCATGAAGCTAATGGAATGCAACCCAGCTGGACTCCAACCTCCATTTTTGTGCTGTTCTCAAGAAGATACCTACAGTGGTCTGGCCATCTGTTGCCGTATGTTTATAAGAGTATTAACATCCCTGATTATCTGCAAGGTCTCTGAGGAGTTCTCTCAGGAGATGATTATGGACAAGAACATGTCATATATTCCTTTCCCTTCTGGACGTATCAGAACACAGCACTGACTGCCTTCAGAAGAGCAGCTCAGTGCAGATAGGGAAGTTGAAATAAAGAAGGGGAAAAGGGTTTATGAACCCAGGGTTTCCAACACTCAGAAAGAACTGAATTGAAGATTAATAGCTTGCCTATTCCAGAATTCTAAAATGCTTCATAAATTCTCTAGGAATATAAAGTGCTGATGTGTTAGTTGGGAACTTTGATGAAAGACAACAATATATGTTGTGTTCCCTCACCAAGCAGGCACAGCCCTCTCTGGGATTGAACATGGCAGCTAGCCACACCTATCCCTCCTAAAAGGAGGGGATGGAGGTGGGCTCTACAGAATGGAAATGCTGCAGTAATGTCTGATATTTTCCTCCTGGATTTGTGGGGGGAGAATCTGGTGAGAACCAGCTAGCTGTCCTTTTTCCACCCTTCCCCAAAGCTGAATCCCTACAGAACTCCAACAAAGGGCTTCTCTGAGGTTATGGGAAAGCATGCCGCAGTTTATATGCGAGAGGAGAGGCGCCCGTGCCGAAGAGGAGCGTGCAAGTCCTCAGACATGCAACAGTTGGGTTTTGTTGCTGTATCAATTATTAACCAGCTCCTTCATTTCGGGTTTGCCTTTAGGTGAGATGCAGCAGGGCTGGAGGATGAAGCTTGACCAATTCAGACTGGAAACAAGGTGTACATTTTTAACAATGAGAGTGATTAACCACTGGGACACATTTACCAGGGGTCCTGGTGGATTCTCCATCACTGACAATCTTTAAATCAAGATTAAATGTTTTTCTACAAGATGTGCTCTAGGAATTATTTTGGGGAAATTCTCTGGCCTGTGTTATACAGGATGCCAGACTAGATCATCATAATGGTCCCTTCTGGTCTTGGAACCTATGAAATTACTGAGAGTTGTTGAATTTCTCTAGTAACTTAGTTCACTCCAAACGTACAGTGTAAAGAGTGCCCTGAATGCTACTGGGGATGAAAGATTCTTTTATTGAGGCTCTTTTCAGCTCGTGTCTCGATTACTGCAGCCACCTTCTCTTTGGCCTTGACAAATGCAGTCTTGCCCCATTCATATCCATTCAGAATCCTGCTGCCAAGATCATTTTCCGAGCCTGTCGCTTTTGACCATATCACCCTTCTCTTTGCATCCCTCCACTGGCTCCTTCTTCTCTATCACACTGAACAGTAGCTTGCCCTCACTTTCAAGGCCCATCATGGCCCATCCCCACCCTCTCTCTCATCTCTCATCCACTATCGAGATGTTGACCACCATCTCTGATTGGCCCATGATACCAGCCTTAACCACCCGCTTGTTGAGTTTTCAAACAAGCACCTTCATGTTTTCCCCCATGCTGCCCCTCCTGGGGAGCTCCTCCCAAGCATCAGCACCCGCAAAGCTCTCTCATTATCCACCTTCAAAACCCTCTTTAAAACTCTCCGTTTCTGTGATACCTACAAAAACTTGAGAACACCTAGGCCCCAGGTGTGCTGAGACCACTGCCTCTCATACTGACCAATACTGTCTCAGCGTTTCCTTGTACTCCCCTTTCTGTCTGGATCCATCTGTTGTCTCTTGTTTTAGACTTCGACTGTAAGTTCTTTGAGGCAGGGACCATCTTTTGTTCTGGATTTGTACAGCGCCCAGCACAGTGGGGCCCTGGCCCATGACAAGGGCTCCTACGTGCTATGGTAATACAAATAATAATAAAAATAATATGCCACCTCACATCAATTCCACGAGACCCCATTCACTTCGATGGGATGCTTGCCAGTAAAATAACGTTACATCCGATCCAGACAACATGACAACTGAATTTATTATTTCCCATAGGACTTGATGTTGGGACATTCAGCAACACCCAGCCAATCATTAGTGCCCTGGATATGCCTTGTCCCTTGATCCCTGTTTTTTCATTCTTGTTGCATCAGTTTACGTTCGGAATACCAAGGAGAAGCTACTGTGCTGGCCATGAGAATTTCTGTCCCCATGTCTATGCTATCCATCTAATTGTATGCAAAACTGGCATTTGGGAGCTGTGGAATCTGCTGGTGGGGAGGGAAGATGCCTGCTGGCGGGGTGCCCTCCCCCCCCCGCATTTGCTTGACAGTCCCAACTTTAAGGTGGGATTGTGTGCCCTGCTCTTTGAGTGCATTTATCAAACTCACTTCCCAGAGTAGACTAGACTGGAGGCCTGATCTCTCCTCCCAGCCAGAGTGTTGGAGGGCGGAGTAAAATCTGCCATTTCAACCTCTTAAGCATACCCAGAGCTGTATCAGACCTCCCCCTGGACCATGACCAGAACACAGGGAGGATGACCAGAGAAGGGGAGAAAAGAAAAAGATTGAAGGCATTTGTGGAAGGCAAAAGTGGGACTTAGAAGACGAGGCTGCACAAGGAAGACGTGCACTGGCAGCTTCCCAAAACCCTAACGCTGGCGTTGACTGTTACTTCATTACGTTGCTCTCAACCAGCACTACCTCCCGCTCCTGTAAAAAGCAAAGGTCAGAGTATTTGCTTACATTGACTTGGCATCTCTCGTGAAGAAGACACATTCTCTCTTCTTAAAATGTTCTTGAATGAAGGTGACCAAATCCTTTGGGGGAAGATTAGAGGGGAAAGTTTTAGCTCAGTGACTCCCAGCACTGCAAACGTTTTAAAAGCAGCACAGGTGCCTTACACTGGCATTTAAAGGAAAACTGCAGCGATTCGTTGTAATTCATTTGTTCGCAATGTAGCATCAGGGCCTGTGTGGACGCAGCAATGCAGGAGCGCGGCAGGCGATAGCTAAATCCTTTAACTACAACAGAAATATTAAAACAGGAACTTTCCAAAAAAAATTAATGAATAACTATCAGCATGTCCTAGTAGGCCTTGTTTAGATCAGGAAAAAGGTGTTTTTAACAACATGATGAGTATCAAAGCAAACAGCTCTTGGATTGTCCCTTAAGCATATGCTGGGGACAGGTGTAACACTGACAGACCCCGGTCGTCAGCAGGCGGGATCGAACCGGGGACCTCGGGAGCTTAGTGCATGCGCCTCTACGGCATGAGCTAAAAGCCAACTAGCTTTTAGCTAAGGCTGTAGAGCAGACTCATTTTCTCCCTCTCTAAGTGGTCTCGGTGCCACTAGATGGGACAGAGCACCACACGCAGGAGGTGTGTGGGTTACACAAGCTCACATTTAGAAACAAGGCTCCATCTTCCTATTTGCTCTCTAAGAGCTCTATTGGTTTAACCCAGCATGTTCATACAGCAAACATCCCAATAACTAGGTCAATATCAAGAAGTTACAAAGCAGCCCCCACTTCCACCACAATTTTGAACACCACTCAGCACCTAGTGTCGACCTGGTTTAACACCTTTAGTAATGTTATGGGATCATAGTTAACCATACTTGCTAAATGGTGTTTAAAATCATATCGCCAACATTCCAAACAAACCTTTTTTTTCCCCTTAGCCCCTACCAAAGGAGATGCCAGCTCCACTTGCTATTTTAATCTAACCCAGCATGCCCCAGCAGGAGATTAAGTCTCTTGAGTCAAACCCCAGTGGAATTCAGATTGTTTTAAGGTAATTTCCAATTCTAATTTAATAATTAAACTCTGCTAAATTAAACACCCCAAGTGTTTAACACTGCAATAGACCTTGCCTTAGGATGATTGGAAGCTCTCCGATACGCAGCTGTTTCTATGGAGATGTTAATTCTTTTGCACCTAATTTGCCTCCAGGGACTAACAAGATGGGAGCTTCCTATCTGATCATGAAAGGATTTTATTTGTCTTTTATTTACTCTTATTTGTTTAGGGCTAGAACGTGGCGTGGACTGTGCTGGCTCCAGACGTGGAAGGGGAGACCGATTGCACCCTGCCCTGTACGCTCCTGCACAGCCTCCACTCATACCTGCTACTAACCCCGTGAGCAAGTGGGCAGAGATTTGGCAGAACCTTGCCCACGCCCACACATCAGCCAGGATGAGGGAAGTAGTAGGTTGCTACCATTATGGCCGAGTAGCAAAGTTACTCCCCACCGGGAACAAGAGGGGGGGAGTCACGTCCCTCTGAAGTACAATTTCTTTCCTTGCTGCACATGGCCCCGCACACAGGGCCTGCAGCCCGTAGCAGTTTACGCCCCTTTGCGACTAGTTCTAGGACAATCTGAATCTTTTCAGTAAAGTGGAGTTCTCCTTTAACCATATGAGAGTTCTCAAATGGTTTGGGGCCTGTTTGGGGCAGCTGCTGTTAACAGTGGAGTTTAATTTAGATCAGGAAAGAACCCTGGATACAAATTCTACTGGAAATAAAAATGTACATTGCTAAGCACTTGGAAAGACCTCAAGTCTGACGTGTTTCAAACCAAGAGATCCATATATATGAAAATCGACTTTGTATAAAACTTCAAGTGTTTATTCAAAAGTGGGCCCAAACCAAAGCCACGCAGTCCTGAACATCCCTAGACTACGAGAGGAGGAGGAGGGACAGAATCCAAACACAGACCCCATGTCACATTTTGCAGCTGCCCCCTGCCTATGAGCCAAACCAAAACCCTGGATCTGAACATGTTTCAATTTGGGGTGTTCTGAATCCAGACTTGGAGCCAACTGAAATAGCTTGGGCCCATCTCAAAAGTTACTTCACTTGCACTGTTCCGTTTCAGACGCCTGCCCATTTCGTGAGGCAAGTTCATTCTCTTGGTTTTATATGCTCCTGGTCCCTGCCGGTATAGGAACCTAAAGGACCTCTGAAATATATGGGAGATCTGCTACTTATACTTCGAAGTATAGTGCCCTTTCAAAGACGATACTATTCACCAAAGCACAAAGCTAAAAAGATTTTACATTAATAATTCATCATTTTGGCAGTATGAAAAATAGTTTATGGGATACCCCCAAGCTCACACTTGTTAGGAGTCCATCTGCAGCCGCCCACAGCATCCAGGCTCCAAAGTCCATCGCCTTGCAAGGATTGTTTACACCCACGAAAAGTGGGTGTAACATACAGCGACTCTGATCGGGTAACTCCACAAAGTGCAAGGCAGCAGAGGTTCAGAGCCAAATGAGTCTTGACTGGCATGAAGGAAAAATCCCTGGAATCCAGGATGTGCGGCGAGGCGGAGGAGGGTAGTGCTTTAAATGCTCATTTCTGGACATCTAGTTTCAAGTGGTAAATTAGATCATGATTCATTCTAAATTTAACTGTGTCCATCATGGAAACCTACCCACACAATTTGGCAGAATTCTACTGTGGCTCACAGAAGGTCCAGAACTGTGATAAAGTCCTTCAAAAAAATGTTCTAGCATTTTGTGACCCTGACCTACCGACTACATCTTACAGTAGCTTTAGAGGCCATTGGCTATAGAATAGAACAGTATTTTTCTTTAAGGAAAAAGCGCTGCAAGACCATTATACATCTTCCTCCTTGTGTATGAGACTAATTCATAATTGTCACTGTGTCAGAGTTCCAAGGGAGACTACACCCGCGCACGTACCATGGAAATGCATTGCGCCCGTTACTTACACAGTCATTGTACGACACATCTGTGCTGCGAGATATACTGGAGTAAAGAACTTTTGAACCTTCCAAAGTGCCATTTCTTCTGTTTCTCATGGTGCCCATGCAAACCGAAAGCAGCCGCCACCAGCCTGTGGGGGGGGAGAGAAAGATTTTGGGGATCAACATTAGTGTTAGCCTTCTCCCTCCCCCACCAGTAGACACAAAAAAAAAAATTTGATCACACCTGGTGCTTTGGGTTCCATTCAAATCCTGTATTAATGCCTTTGTTATTCGAGTTGGTTTTTGGAATGTGAAATACAATATCTAAAACCCCCAAAATCCCTCATGCCAGAGTATTGAAAGAAACAGGTTTTCCTCCCAGGACTGACTTAACACCTTTAGGCAAAGGAAGTGTGTAATATATTCCATAGTGTATCGATGTGGAGATGCTGAAATTTCAGCATGTTGGGCAGTCTTGCAGTAATTCACATAATGTGGTGCCTAGAGGTCCCAATAGAGATTGAAGCCTTGTTGTGTCACTAGGCATTGTACGTACAAACAGAAAAAGAACCGTTGCTGCACCAAAGAGTTTACTGTCTAACCAGACAAAAGGAATTATTCCTACAGAAAGTATTCTAAGGCACAGAGAGATCAAAGAATTTGCTCAACATCACAGAGGAAGTGCATGGAGGCAGAAACTGAAACCAGATCTCTTCAATCCTAATCCCGCTATTTAACAAGGATACCCTTCCTCGCCTGGGTTTTTGACAATCTTCTCTGATCTCTATAGTGAAAAGATATGTAATGGTTTCTTTCTAGTCTATCTTCATTATAAAAATTACTGCATTAATATGCCACATGTAAACATAATTCACAGATCTAGTCAGAAGGACCTAGAACTGCAATAGCAAGTGGCTTTGAAGTTAGAATCAAGGCATAGTGGCACACTGCTGGATTGAGAAAGTTGAAATGGATGGATGGGTATGTACTCCAGGCTACCCAGAACAGAGTTCTAACTCTGACTTCACTAAGGCACTTTCAGGAATAAGAACTTGGTCCCAATGGCAGTGAGCATATTTGAACCAGATTCAGAAGCTCAGAAAATAGAAACACTAATATAAATTTAAGTTGCAAGTATCTAAACTATTTCCAAGGCACCTAGCACCTTGCAATGAAACAGGCTATTTCTCCCTTCTAAAAGAGAACTCCTGGTTAAGGCACTAGGTTGGAACTCAGGAGATCAAGTTCAATTCCCAGTTCAGACCCACATTTCAAGTGTGACCTTAAGTGCCTCAATCTTTCTGCTCCTCAGTCCCTATCCATAAAATGGGACCAATATTACTTCCTTCTCCCACCCTTGGACTATTTAGAGTGTAAGATGTTTGGGGCAGGGACCATATACTCCTCTGTGCATGGAGAGCACCATACTATCACTTGGCACCTCTATATTGTAAATAATAAACACTGAGTTCTGTGTGATAAGGCACGACTTCTGGTGATTGAAAACTGGCAAGTGATTTATTCATGAGTTTGGAGACAAAAAACAGCAATGAATGCCTGGAAATACCATTTCAGAACATGATGCAAGCAACCCCAGAAGGCGATAAAACAAGCTAGCTCAAGAGACATACCATCAGGTATTATTTATATTACACTTCTCTAATGAATGGTTAGCAAATATTTAATGTGTGTTCCTCGGCTAGAAAACTATTCCACTCAAATATTTAATATCATTCTTCACTGTGGGACAGATTCTGATCCCAATCACATTGGTGGAAATCCACACTTTCACTCCATAACTTCACCAGTGGAACCAAGATCAGAATCTGGCCCTGCATCTGTAACATGCATTCCTTATTGTCATCCCAAAAGAATTACATCTCTTGCCATTAGATGTCTTTCAACTAAGCTCAGTTCCCAGAAATTTTCCATCAACCTTCTCACTAGCTATTATCAAAAATAACGACACCGTTGTGTCCCATCATTGCGAATACACTTCATATGCTCTGTAGCAGCACTGATTATAAGAAATAAACTCTGTATAATTACTCGGCTGCCTGCCCCATGTGTTCCATAGGTGTTCCATTACAATTCAACATTACTGAGTTAATGGATTCTTAAAGCTGTCCCCGAATATAACACTCCTTCAGTCTTGAAGTCATTTTGCCCCTCAGAGGCTTTTGTCATTTCAAGAACTGCTGGAAAGGGATTCTAGTGAGCATTCCCTTAGCAACAGTAGAAGTATTCCAGCAACATTCGAGTATTGCAGAGTTTTTGCCAGTTGGATTATGGCGCACTGGTGGTAGCAAATTGAGAGGCCTCGCTTTCTGCGTGTCATAGAGTAGGAATACTTCAAAGATGACCTGCAGAAGTGGGGAGGGCTGGAGACAAAGTCAGGTTAGCCACTTCATGATGTATAAGGAAGGCTGGATTAAAATGTCAAGAATGGGGGTGTTTTCCGCCTTTTCTTTTAATACGTAAAGGAAATATGACAACTCAGGAGTGCAAGCTGAACAATTAAGATGCGATGAGATTTTGAATCAGACTGTTTAAACCTGTTTTGGTTAACACCTACGTAACTAATGAATGCTTGAGAGAATGTCCCTGAAGCTGTGAGCTCATACCACATATCTGGAGACCTAAGAAAGTCATCCTACAGGAGCAAGAAAGACCTGACTTCACATTCCGGTTATTTCTAGGGTAAAAACAAAAGCAGGGGAAACTATATGAAGCAAAAAAAAGGGGGACAAATCTAATTTTAAAAAAATCATTTCAAGTTACCTTTAAGTAACACTAGCACATGGAATCTGCATTCTGTCAGATGACAAAACCAGGGTACGCCGCGTAAATCTGACAACCTGCCCCATTCAGACCTTACACGTCTACATGACAGGCAGCAAACGTCCCCCCTGCCCGTTCTTTATAGAAGTCGCTCTGGTCCAAATCATAGAATTATAGAACTTGAGATCAGAAGGGACCATTATGATCATCTAGTCTGACCTCCTGCATGATGCAGGCCACAAAAGTTGACCCACCCACCCCTGAAATAACTCTCACCCTTGACTCAGCTGTTGAAGTCCCCAAATCCTGATTTGGCGACTTCAAGCAGCAGATAATCCTCTAGCAAACGACCCCTGCCCCATGCTCGGAGGAAGGCGAAAAACCTCCAGGGCCTCTGCCAATCTACCCCGGAGGAAAATTCCTTCCCGACCCCAAATATGGCGATCAGCTGAACCCCGAGCATGTGGCCAATATTCTCCATCCTGACACTTAGGAAAAGACTCCCAATATCCCAACAGACTCCCAATATCCCAACAAATTGTAGCTCATGCACCAACTCCTCATGCATAACCAGAGACCAAGTTTCCTACACATTCTTCCATAAGGGCTTGACGATGATGATGATATTTTCCTCCTCCACTCTCTCACCTCTGCAGAAAGAGCAAGCCATTCCTCCTCCAGAGCCAGGGCCACTGGAGAATCCTCCACATCCCTCACAGCCCACCTTCAATGAAGCCATGTTCTCAAGGACACTTTCATTGCCACTCACATCCTCTCTCTCCACCCCACCCCCACCCAAATAGAAAAAGAAAAAACACTTAGTTGCAAACAGCACAAAAACTCCACAGAAGTGCAATTGTAGGGTGGCTCGGTGACAGAACTGATTTTGTTTCCCACGAAGATTCTCTCAACTCAACCAAGATCTTCCCACAGCATCCAGCTTCTCACTGGACACTGCCAATCAAAATGGTGGGTCTGGACACTGCCAATCAAAATGGTGACGATAATGGCAAAACTTCAGTGGGCGCAACCACAGGTGTCAGGTGCATGTTATTCAATGGACAGAAGTGTGCCATGGAGCAACGAGTGCCCACGTTTAAAAGTGCATCCGCACAATCGTTTCACGGAGAAGCCCTATCACCTCCATACTTTGGAACAGGGGGTTGACATTTGGTGGAGGTTGCTCTGGTATTAGGAATATGTCTTGTGCTATCCCCATGAAAGTAACAGTCCCCACCTATTCAGTGGAAGCTTGTTAGAGTTTGGCAGCTAAATTCTCTGCAGATTCCTTCTGCACTGGGCTCATTCCTGCCCAGGGATACAGGAGCCAAGCAGGGTTTAAGTTCACCTATGATTGTTTCTCCTCCTGGCTGCCAAAGGCCACTGTGGCGCCAAGACACAGGAACGGAGATCAGGGAGGCTGTGCTCTCAGTGCTGCCAGTGTTGATGCTCAGGAGGCGCTATCAGCCCAAACAGGCAGCAGCTGATAAGCAGGGAGCTGACAGCAGATGTGGGGGCACCTGGGGGCAGAAGGGTCTATAACCACTGGAAACCACTCCCTTGCAGAACCCGCATCGAACCAACAAGCCCCAAGTCTCAACATGCCTCCACTGTCCAGCAAACAGCTGTGAAACCCCCGACAAAGTGTGTCACTCACCTCTAACGGCTAATCCAAACAACCAGTCCGGCTATCGATTGCTTGGTTAGCTCAACTGATATAGGACTGTGCTGGGCGTTTAACGGTACCTCTAAACGTTGCAGTGATTCTGATGACCCACATGGGGGTCTGCATAGTTCCACAGGGTGCAATATTTTTTGTTTTTTTAAATCTACATCTACAGGAAATTACAGACAAGCATCTATGGCAAACGAATGATCAGTTGGCAGAAACAAGCACTCAAAAGTTTGGAAATGCTAGGATTAAGGTTGTCTATGTAACCTTCATTCTGCCCGTGTGTGCGCGCATTATATTAGAGTCTTACTTGCATGATCACATACTTTCCCACAGGCCCCTTGTCTTATTCTGTGCACCGGATGGATCTGCTCTGGGGATGAACTGGGGTCATGTAGTGAATGAGTCTATTGCTTGTAGGACCCTGGCCTCCTCCTGTGTGCGGGATGTACCGGGACTGTGCAATGAAGGACCCCTGTCTCATTTACTGCAGACAGTAGAAAGTGGGCTGTGAAGGAGGCAGGGCATTGCAGGAAGAGAAAGGAAGGGTTCTTGGTTAAGGCAGCTGAAAGCCACCCTGGAGAACTGGATTCTATCCCTGCCTCTGCCCCCAGAGTTCCTGTGTGATGCTGAACAAGTTTCTTAAATCAAACATTTTCACAGATGGCCACTACTTGTGGGGTCCTTATTTTATAAGGTGCCCAACTTGCCACCCAGAGGTGAGATTTGCACACATTACTGAGCACTCACAACAGCAACAGAAGTTAATGGGACCTGTAGACTGAAATATGAAGTGCTATAAAATGCTAAGTACTCTGAAAAACAGATCCTAGGCTTCTCAAATCAGACACCCAAAATAGCAGACGATCTAGACAATGCTGTCTCATCTCTCTGTGCCTCAGTATCGATAAAGTGGTGATACCGCTCTACCTCAGAGGGGTTTTGGTTAAGCACTCGATTATTACAGTAATGAGTGCCATGGAAAAGCCAAGGAGGAAATTAAATAATTCTGGATTCAGTGGAGGGTTTGGTGGTGCACAGTCATTAAGGCATGAGGCCAACACACTGAAAGATGAGGATAAAAAGAAATATTGAATCGCTACCAATTCAGTAAGCACTATCCATCCTGTGCACTGAATGCAGAAGGAGTCCTGTGGAAAAATTATTATGCTTTCATGTAATTAGACTATTGTAGTGTATATGCACGTGGGGGCCAAATTAAGGTTGCACAGATGACGAATGCTGACATTTCCTAACTTGTGAGTGGTTGACTATGCAACCTGAATGCTGGTTTAATGTATTTTTTTTGCACATACTGTACACAAACCTCTTTGTCACTCACGTTTCGCCCAGATCCTTCACATGTTCTGTCCCAGGGAGATAATCTCTTTCCAGCCACAGACATGAACTACAATGGCCAAAATCTGCTCCCAGTTACTTGTCTAAAATCCAGAGTAACTCTATTGCAGTAACAACTCTACATTTATGCTGGTAGAACAGGGGACCAAAACTGGACTCCAAGGTGTTAACTACATCAAAGTTCAATCTCAAAAATACAAAAGCAGAAGAAAAAGTAGGCTACCACAATTATTTAGGTCCTGCTTTTGCAGGCTGGTTCTTCTGGTGTATTATCCATCATTAATTAGATGGAAGGTACCCATATGCCAAACTATTTTTTTTAATCTGATAAAATTTCATAGCACATAAGAACTATATAAAAGACATGGCAAAATAACTATTTGGGGCAAGTTTTGCCAAAAATCTTGACTACCAAAGTCTATGTGATCAGCATATAATTACACCAGGGCTGAACTTTTATTTGAGTAAAACTGGCAGTATTTGGCCCACTAACTTCCAACTCACAACCCTGTAAAGCAAATGCTTTTAACTTTCAAGAATTTCCCCTCAGGGTAAAGCTTCCTTTAAAGCTACATTTCAAGGTAAAAACTCCACAGGGAGAAATGCATTTTCATCTGTATTTACACGATAAATTTATTAAGCAATCCAACATATAAAACTCAGCCAATAAATCTAACACCCAGAGAAGTGACCATGGACATAACTGCATTTAAAAAAAGAAGTTAAATGGAAATGAAAGCTTTAAATTATTCATTCAACACTCGAAAGGATTTCAATTCTCTCACTGCCTTTGTAAATAATTTAAAAGATTCGCTGTGCTACGGCAAAACTAAACAAAGTTTGCAAATCCCGTGCCCCATCTTTAATTTAGGTTTCAAAGAGTTCTGATTTCTTTCACTCTTAGAGAGCTTGTGAGAAAAACGTAGCAGCTAACTAATTATGGATAGTTTATATAAAAAGTGTTCCATATGCATAATCATGTTTTGGTTAGAAATAAAGGTATTGCGCACATTTAAATTATATAGAATAGTATGAAATACAGAATTTCAGTCTATGAGAACTGTCCAACTAGCTAAAGCAATATGTTCCCTTCATTTTTTTATAGAGTGTATTGCAATATGTTTATAGAAAAACACTAGCTTTTTATAGCATGGGCTATTCCATTACAGCTTAACCTTCTTAACCAGCAAGTTTGAAAGGTATTATACCACCAACTAAACAACAGAATTATCATCTTAAGCGTAAGAATGTTACTGTCAATTCCGTAGCAGTTCAAGCAATAAGTACATTCCAGTGAAATCTTTGTACCTGGAGCTAAATGAAGTAACAAGAAATGGTAATTACATTTAAAATGGTATTTTTATAAAGTCTCTAATACTTCACGCCAGCTTTTCAAACTATTTTCTAAACTGAGCTGTACTTGGTCCCAACTTAAACAAGGAAACTTCAATGCACAAAAATGTTTCTCTCAGTTCAATGTAGGTTTCTAATGCCAATTTGCATCAGTCTAATCATGCCACTCAGCTTAAAAAACAAAGCTTACACACAGAAAAGAAAAATGTTACGAAGTACATTCGTTACTAAGTACATTTCCTGAGCCACTGCCATCTCTTCCTTCAGACTTCAAAAGGCAATTGTTGAAAATCAACCCCTAATGACATACCAGTGTAGAGCGCTCAGCCAAAATCTCCTGAATGTTTGTCCTAGCAATCTTGTTGTACACATTACTTTTCAAGAGGAAGGGTTTGATATATTTCAGCATTCAAAGCCCCGCCTTTTTTCCATGCGTGTCATACTCCCTTTTAAAGGGGATGGTGGGTGGATGAAAAGGTCAGGACACAGAAATCAAGAGCGAGATTATTCCGTGATTGATAACGAGTAAGAAATGAATAATTGCAGTCGGATATTTATAAACTCTGTTGAAATAACACTGGTTTCCACTCCGCAGTATAGCTATCAATTTCTACCGTACATTGGTAGTACGCAATTTAATTTCTACAATTACCAGCACTATTAGAAAGCCACAAATGAAACAGAAAATGCTCATTATGAAAACCAATAATCTGTGTTAACTAATATCTTTATGTTGATAACACAAAGATTTTATTTTTAAGATAAATCTGATAAGAACCCTGATGAGAATGCTACCGAAATTTTCTTGCCAAGGATTGAGATCTCAAAAGTGAATTTATTCCACATTTCACGGCCNGTGAGAAAAACGTAGCAGCTAACTAATTATGGATAGTTTATATAAAAAGTGTTCCATATGCATAATCATGTTTTGGTTAGAAATAAAGGTATTGCGCACATTTAAATTATATAGAATAGTATGAAATACAGAATTTCAGTCTATGAGAACTGTCCAACTAGCTAAAGCAATATGTTCCCTTCATTTTTTTATAGAGTGTATTGCAATATGTTTATAGAAAAACACTAGCTTTTTATAGCATGGGCTATTCCATTACAGCTTAACCTTCTTAACCAGCAAGTTTGAAAGGTATTATACCACCAACTAAACAACAGAATTATCATCTTAAGCGTAAGAATGTTACTGTCAATTCCGTAGCAGTTCAAGCAATAAGTACATTCCAGTGAAATCTTTGTACCTGGAGCTAAATGAAGTAACAAGAAATGGTAATTACATTTAAAATGGTATTTTTATAAAGTCTCTAATACTTCACGCCAGCTTTTCAAACTATTTTCTAAACTGAGCTGTACTTGGTCCCAACTTAAACAAGGAAACTTCAATGCACAAAAATGTTTCTCTCAGTTCAATGTAGGTTTCTAATGCCAATTTGCATCAGTCTAATCATGCCACTCAGCTTAAAAAACAAAGCTTACACACAGAAAAGAAAAATGTTACGAAGTACATTCGTTACTAAGTACATTTCCTGAGCCACTGCCATCTCTTCCTTCAGACTTCAAAAGGCAATTGTTGAAAATCAACCCCTAATGACATACCAGTGTAGAGCGCTCAGCCAAAATCTCCTGAATGTTTGTCCTAGCAATCTTGTTGTACACATTACTTTTCAAGAGGAAGGGTTTGATATATTTCAGCATTCAAAGCCCCGCCTTTTTTCCATGCGTGTCATACTCCCTTTTAAAGGGGATGGTGGGTGGATGAAAAGGTCAGGACACAGAAATCAAGAGCGAGATTATTCCGTGATTGATAACGAGTAAGAAATGAATAATTGCAGTCGGATATTTATAAACTCTGTTGAAATAACACTGGTTTCCACTCCGCAGTATAGCTATCAATTTCTACCGTACATTGGTAGTACGCAATTTAATTTCTACAATTACCAGCACTATTAGAAAGCCACAAATGCAACAGAAAATGCTCATTATGAAAACCAATAATCTGTGTTAACTAATATCTTTATGTTGATAACACAAAGATTTTATTTTTAAGATAAATCTGATAAGAACCCTGATGAGAATGCTACCGAAATTTTATTGCCAAGGATTGAGATCTCAAAAGTGAATTTATTCCACATTTCACGGCCTTTTTATTTTAAACTGCAAGACTCTTCTGTCTCAAGAAATCTCAGACTATTCCACTGAAATGAATGAAATTGCACTGATTTTTGAAGGCTCAACCACCTCACTTGAAGAAACTGTATTTATAGGGATCGCATTATGTGGAATCCCTGAAAATAGCTACAGACAAACAGGCTTATAATAATAATATATGGAGATATACCTATCTCCTAGAACTGGAAGGGACCCTGAAAGGTCATCGAGTCCAGCCCCCTGCCTTCACTAGCAGGACCAAGTACTGATTTTGCCCTAGATCCCTAAGTGGCCCCCTCAAGGATTGAACTCACAACCCTGGGTTTAGCAGGCCAATGCTCAAACCACTGAGCTATCCCTCCCCCCCATTATGCACAGCTGGAGTTCGAACCTTCTTGGCCTTGTATACCGGGAAATTATACAGCACTGAACTGGATGCAAACATTGCAGGAAGCACCGTTATTTGTTGTAGCACTGTTATACAGAAGTAGATATGCCACCTCAACACTGGGAGCAATAAAAGTACACAGCTGAGGCAATGTTGTTTGGAGTGTGTCAGGTACAAGACAAGTGTTTGATTTAACACAATTTTACTTTCAGGTGATCTGCAACACCAGGGCAGTGTGCTGCCAGCCCCTGTTAAAGCCAAAGACCATGGAGTGTAGTCTCCTTGTGATCTCTGGTCCTCACTACTGTATTATCTGAGCACCTCACAATGCTGACTATATATAACATCACAGCCACCTGGCGAAACAATGAAGCATTAGTTATCCCCATTTTACAGGTGGGGATGTGAGGCACAGACACACTAAGGTGTGTCTACGCTGCAACTGGCCTCAAAACCATGAGTGCTGACCTCAGGGCAGACTGTCAAAAACAAGCCAGACACCCCAAACTGGCGGTGTGTTCTATAATTAGATTTCACCAAGCCAGTAATGAATGTCAGCTCCTGGATCACTATAACACTCTTACCCTGGAGTCACAGACAGTCCCCTTAGACTCTCCAGTCTCCCTTGTCACCCGAACAAGCTGGACTTGGTGATAAATGGTCACTTACACCAAAAATCACACCACATTCAGGTTGCTTCCAGTCCCAAGAGAACAGTCACTTACCCTAGATCTTACATCAAAGATGACGCCTGTAGCCAATCCTGGAACAAGCTATCTAAAGGTTTATTAACTAGGAAAAAGGAATGAGATAGTTATTTACAGGCTAAAGCAAGCAAACACACACACAGATGACTTACCATCTAAATCCTAAGAGTGACAGAGCTGTAGTGATCTGTCAATTCAAAGTGTCTTTCTGGGCAGACCCAAGGGGCAGCCCCTGGGGATCTCTGGCTTGAGCTTAGTGTCTCCAGCCCTGCAGAGTTCAAATAGCCAAAAGATGCAGCGCCTCCTTGTCAGGGATTTTTGTTCCCTTCCCCCCAGAGTTCATGATGATGGGATGAGTTCACGTGCATATCTCCTCTTCCTGGAGCGCAGGGGTGACGTTCCCCTCTGGTGTTATCCAGACCGGTGAGCTGCTAGGTGACTCCAATCCTTGACTCTGGGAGCCAGCCTGATCCTGCTCTGCTGTGAGAACCCCCCCTCCTGGGCTGTTCACACAGCCTCTGGCATGTCAGCTGCTCCCAGCTACTTGCAGGCGAATGACACTAGCCGATATCTCCAGCCCCAGACAACCCTAGGAACCTCCATCTTGCAGTGTCCAGTTATGCCCGCTGGACGCTGCAAGCTTATATGAGTTCATCAATTTAACAAAGAAATTGATATGTACCAGGCTTGTTATCCCAAGGGGAGTCTCTGCCACGCTTCCAACCAAACACACTGCTTCAGGTAGAACAAACAAACAGATTTATTAACTATAAAGATAGATTTTAAGTGATTATAAGTCAAAGCACAAGAAGTCAGATTTGGTCAAATGAAATAAAAGCAAAACACATTCTAAGCTGATCTTAACACTTTCAATGTCCTTACAAACTTAGATGCTTCAGGCTGGCTGGTTGCTCTTCAGTCAGGCTCTCCCCATTGATCAGCGTTTCAGTCGCTTGGTGGTGGTGGTGGTGGTGGTGTCTGTAGATGTAGGTGGAAGAGAGAGAGCCTGGCAAAATGTCTCTCTCTTTTACCATGTCCTTTCTTTCCTCTTGGCTTCCCCCCNACCTCCATCTTGCAGTGTCCAGTTATGCCTGCTGGACGCTGCAAGCTTATATGAGTTCATCGATTTAACAAAGAAATTGATATGTACCAGGCTTGTTCTCCCAAGGGGAGTCTCTGCCACGCTTCAAACCAAACACACTGCTTCAGGTAGAACAAACAAACAGATTTATTAACTATAAAGATAGATTTTAAGTGATTATAAGTCAAAGCACAAGAAGTCAGATTTGGTCAAATGAAATAAAAGCAAAACACATTCTTAGCTGATCTTAACACTTTCAATGTCCTTACAAACTTAGATGCTTCTCACCACAGGCTGGCTGGTTACTCTTCAGTCAGGCTCTCCCCATTGATCAGCGCTTCAGTCGCTTGGTGGTGGTGGTGGTGTCTGTAGATGTAGGTGGAAGAGAGAGAGCCTGGCAAAATGTCTCTCTCTTTTACCATGTCCTTTCTTTCCCCCTTCAGAGTCAGGTGAGCATTACCTCATCGCAGTACCAAACTGACCAAAGGAAGGGAGGTGACTCCCTCAAGGTCTAACACATGCTTTTGTTGCTGCCTAGGCCAGTGTCCATTGTTCCTGTCAGGCTGGCCTGGGTTTGTCCCATACCTGCCCTGACGAGGTTGAACTGCCTCTCTGTTCTTGGCGAGTTTTTGCATGGGCTCGCTTTAAGCCGTGAGGATACATTTTCAGCCTCATAACTATGTACATGAAATTATAACCTATAACCTCACTATAACATCACTGTAACAATTACTATAACATCACCATAACAACCATGGCTCAGTGCATTATGAGCCTTCTGAAGACACCCAACATGACAAACTTTGCACTGGATACCACACAATCATTTTATAAAGATGAACATGGGGGTGTAGGGTGTTCCCCCGAGGTACAGAGCATCACATGGCAAACTAGGATTTCACACTTGGTAATGTTTCTCTCCTGACTGTGGGAGTGTACAGTTTCAGAACAAACACTTAACTATTACCTTATAACATGGGCATAGACATTATACGTGAGATTAATGCAGGCAGCAACATACTAGCATTTCACAGGGCCTAAAGACTAAATACATTCTTATAATACTAGTACCTATTTTGAGCAAAACTAACATACGGGTGGCCTGGTTTGGTCTCCAGCTACGAGGGTTGTCAGCTCTTAGCTAATGCCTCCAACCTGGGATCTGGCCTGCCAGCATCACAGAAGTATTATTGGAGCACATGTAGCTGTACCCCTCCTAGCTTGGATCTAGCTAGCAGCAGACTGCCTAGGGCCCTGTGAACATACTCGAGTGCCTGCTGCTCAATCTAGCTACATGTGCTGCCATCACACCTCCTGACTGCAGCATACACATACCCGAACTGACCTGCCCCGTGTCCCACAGGAAATCTGCATCAGCACAGGGAATTGAACGTAGGTCTTCAGAGCCCCAGGCTAGCACGCTAACCACTGCACCATCTTTTCTCTCAGTGTCAGGTTCCTGATGATCCTTACAGCACAATAGTGGATGGACACAGAAAGGTACCGGCAATAGTCTGGCACTTTTACCTCCCACTGCCGCATGCTGATAACACCGTCAGCAGGATCTGAACCTTCAATATTGCACAGGCTGCTGTCAGATGAGCCACAGGACTAACTCCATTAGCTGGCAGTAGAATAGGGCTGCTCTCCCAGAGAGGGGGCTGGGCTGCTGGCCCTGTGAACTGGGTCCAGAGTGAGGTTGTGGGGAAGCAATGGGGTGGCTCCTGCCCTAAGTGCTGTCCCCAGAAGAGGTGGAGCCTGGGTCGTGTCTCTCCCCCACATCTCAGGAGTTAAGAGAGCTCCTGAACCATGTAGTGTTCTCTCTCTCTCTCTCTCACTACCACCCCCAGTAGGTGGAGAAGTTCCTATCCCATGCGGTCCCCACACGGCCGCATTCTGGTTCAGGAGTTGAGGAGGAAGGCCCAATTCTTCCCCACCCCTCTTACATCTACTCTGGCAGCTCCCCAGGGAGCGCAGTGTGGGCTGCTGCTTGGGCAGCAATGCCAGCCCAGCCTCAGAATATTCAGAGCTTCTGGCCGGATTCACCATCTAATGGTTTACAACTCTGCTGAATCTGTGGGGAATTTCACCTGACAGAACAAACTCCCTCTTTCCTGAGATATTAGAGCAATTGAGATCAGTTCGGGAGTGATTAGCGTGATGGTTTCAGCCCCAGGTGTGCACAAAAAAAAGTTGGTCAACTGTGGACTTCATGAAACACAGGTGTTGGGGAGCTTTATCTCAGGAACTCCTTGCTCATATGACTCCAAATTTGAATGACTAACTCTATCCCTCATCTCCCTAAGACACAGCAAATGTCCAATCAATCTAAGTAAACGTCCAGATTTTAGAGCTCTTGAAGGAGTCTTCCTTTAAACAGGAAGGGGTTCACCTTAATTTTAGCAGAGCTGGCCCACCACTATAATAATGGAACACGTTAGGCAATCTAAATATAGGGGGTCACTAACAGCTCCTCCTATTATGTTTCATGAGTTTTTAACTAAAGCCCATGTATATTATATGAAGTACTGTCATTTAGAGATGGCTAAAATGTTAGCATCAAAACATATACTAACATGCAAGGAATAATACGCAGCAAGGTATGACTTATCATGTTTTTTAAAGCTAGCAACATAGTAAGATTCGGCTTTACAAGTATTTCCCACTGATAGAGGTTTCTACTTCAGAATGATAGTTATTTTTCAGTATTTCTACAGTTGCCAGATTGTGCATATCCATATGAATCCCCTAAAGCTACATTAATTTTAGCATGAATATTCATTCAACAACAAAAAAATGGAAATTTGAAACCTCCTTTAAAAAACAAACAAACACTAAGATTATAAGAAGCCATGAACAAGAAGAAGCAGCAATCCAACGGAGATAAGTTAGGCTTATAGAGTTCTTGGTCCTCTGATTATTAGAAAGAACCAGAATATGTTAAAGAGCGGACTTGATATTGGCCATTGAGGGACTTCTGGGTAGGAGGCCATTCTCTGGTTCTCTGCTGAGTCTAGTGTCTCCTCTCATAACGGTCTTTCAGCTCACACTACAAATACCACATAACGTATGAGGTCATTCGTACAATACCAGTTGTTACAGCCCTGACTGAGTTTCCCCTTATCCACACTCACCAGGCTGTGCGCGAACCAAACCTTTGGATCCCATAGGCTTTTAAGCTTACTGACTCTGAGCAGCGTTCATATACTGTCTCTTTCTCTGGCCTTTCAGGCACACTCCTGGGGTACAGACTCCAGTGCTGGCACCTCCTTCTTGGGAGGTGGGGCCCAGCTGCCATAGGCCTCAAGATCGATGAAGACACACACTCCCAAGTCTTCCCAATCACTCTTGCATGCCATCTCCAGAGCTCCACCTTTGTGGGCACCCCGGGTTACTGTTTCACACATCAGGGACTTTGTCACCGTTAAATCAAGTAACAGAGTCTCTGCAAAGCTACCTCTAAACCACACACACTTTACTCCTAGACAAAGAGACATACAGATCTAAGGGAAAAAAACACACCAAACAACTGCACTCATGGAAGTTTCCTCTTCTCTCTTGAGAGTCCTTTGGGTCTTAGCACAGGTCTACGCTACAGAGTTAGTTTAACGTTATGTCAACCTAACTCTGTAAGTGTCTACACTACTGTGTTGCTCCTGCTGATGCAAGTCCCCCACTGCACCGACCTAATAACTCTATATCCGTGAGGTGTGCCAGCACTTAGGTCAATGTAGTTAGGTCGATGCAGTGTCTGTGTAGACACTCTCAACTCAGCACAGAGCACCCAACTGGGAGCCTGGCTGCACATTTTAGACCTCAGCTCCTACACCCGATAGGACCGTGCATGCTCCAGTTCAGAGACACCAGGGCTCACTAGGACTTTCCCTGTAATTGTAGCTCTTGGATGCTGTGGGCTGGAGTAGAGACAAGCACTGGAACTGACCACAGTAGGGTGACCAGACATCCCGATAAAATCGGGACCGTCCCGATTTTTAGCTGTTTGTCCCGCGTCCCGACCAATCTCTGGTCGGGATGCAGTTTGTCCCGATATTTTGCATTAGTCTTTTTTGTTTGTTTGTTTGTTATTGTTTTTTGCTCGGCTGGCATCACTCAGCTTTTTTTTTTTTTTTTGCCCCCCGGTGTCCCAATATTTTTTTCATCTCATCTGGTCACCCTAGACCACAGAGAGCCCTCAATTATCCCCTTCCTGGCACCCAGGCAGTTTAAAGAGGACGGTGCCAGTTGTTTGACTTAAATGTAGAGGTGACAAGAACCTAACGTGGGAGATGGAAGAAGTCTGGGACTGGCTAGGCAGAGACTGGATATGGAGCCAGGGGATGGGGGGAGAGCAAGCAACTGAATGAGGAGCCCAGGGAGGAAGGCTACACACCAACTTCTACAACAAGGCCAGAGTCCTACAAACAGCCTCCTTCACTACCCAACCTAGCAACTGCAGAAGGCAATTTTAACAAGGCAATGATCATCTCAGGACTGCTCCGAGGCTACTTCACTCTAGACAGTCTTGTGCTCACTGGCTGTTTGCTCCAACCTCTCCCATCTCCTCCCTTTGTCTTTTCAGCTAGACAAGCTCCTCCTAACACAATCCTCTAAAAGGGTTTAAACAAATCAAAACAAAAGTACAGGTCACAGAACTCACTTGACATTTGTTGCCATCGCATTGTTCACTCTGAAAGTTATACCCTTTCACCCTAGTCTTTGGCTTGTCAATTTTGATAGCAAGCTCTTTCAGGCAGGAAATATCACTTATTCTTGTTGTATAGTGCCTATCACAATGGTGACCCATTCTCCGTTGGCCCCATGCACTACCATGATAAACCTGACACATTACATTGTATACATATATAAAAATATATTTCTGTTTTTACTACACAGATTACTAACACGCAGTGTCCAAGATGCTTATTACACTGATTTAAATAAATCAAATATAAAAGACTCTTCCAGAAGCAATTTTATCCTTTTGTAGGAACCTTATTTGTAATAGAAATCAAACTGTGAAAATGTCTATGTCACTTATGCTCTGGCTCCAGTCTGCTAGCACTTCAGCTCATAACCAGGGAAGAAAACAGCCACTTTAGTTCATAAAAAATTCACATTCCATCTAATTTGCCATCTATGACCTGTCTCCTGTGTCCCCTTTTATAGCTGTAGGCAATAACGGCCCATTTCTTCCCTTTTTATCCAAATTGTTGTAACTTAGTTTAAGAGGTAACAACTTGTGTGACTTCTGCCCACTTGTGTGGTAACAATGAAGAAGAAAAACAATCCCTTCATGACCACTGGGGACAATATATGTGTTTCATCTTGTCTCCAGCTCAGACACTGCATTTCGCTGCTGCACTGAGGGGAAAAAACCACACGCAAGTGTAACAATGACAAAAGATTACAGGTGAAGAAGTGTGGGAAAGTACTTAGCACTTATCTAAGCACTTTTCAAGCACAAAGTGCCTTACAGACATTACTGGAGTGATCTTCACAACAGACCTATGAGGTAAGTCATTACTGTCTTTCCCTCCCCACCCCCATTTCAATTCCAATTCATTTCTACCTCTGGCCCTAGCTCACTTCTGAAGTTCTCAGTGTTCCCAGCAATGGTGACAAGATCCATATTTCCAAGTTGTGGCTACAGGGCATGGTTGAATACACGGTTGCATAGTTGGGGTTGGTCCTGCTTTGAGCAGGGAGTTGGACTACATAACCCCCTGAGGTCTCTTCCAACCCTAATCTTCTATGATTCTATGATTGTACCATATATATATGGGCTCAATTCAGAGAAGCACTTTGCGGTACCTCTCAGGTATTGTTTAAAATAGTTTTGTTTAAAATATTGTAGCAGTGGGAAATACCGTATTGTTTAAAATAGTGTAGCAGTGGGAAACACACTAATGGTCAAAACAAAGTTTAGGCCATGTGGAGCCACAATGGAGTGGCAGATGGTGAGTAGCCCGCTGAGACCAACTGGTATATCTCTTGGTGTCCTAGGGGAAAGGCAGTCACTGACTGCTCCTAGCATAGATTCCCCCCAGCTCTAGTCTTCAGTTGCTGTGCAGCAAACAGTAGAGCATTTACAATCATTAAAGGATGCTCTCAGGCAGGTCTATGTATTGTAATTGCCATGCATACATCAACAACCAGCCAAATACTTAAGTATCATTCTTTAACATCATGCCTAATGGAGATCCAGCAAATATTTCTAGCAATGCTTCCGTATCTGGCATCACACCCACCAGCAATGCTAAGCAAAAATTATATACAGCACTAAGCAACTGTGCTCTAAGTAGTGCATAGGTACCACAAGAGAAACACATCTGAGAATGTTGTAAACCAACCGAAATGTCTAGTTAACGTTTTAGTCATTTCACAGGTACACAGCTAGTTGAAAAAACCATGAGCACCGTTTTATGAAGGGGACATTTTTAAGCAAGTTTTGCCAACGTTTCCTTCTTTTTGCCAAAAATTAAACAAAATTTGGTTGGACATTTCAAGGCAGCTTCTTACGTAAGAGTAACAACGTAACAGAAACTTGTTAATATCAGTGGGACTACTTGCAAAGTAAGGATAGCAGAATTGGGCCCATAGAGATTCGTTCCCGTTGGCACTCATTAAATATCAAGAGTTTCCATTATGCAAAATAAACAAGCCTTGCCCATATTAAACCACTCAGTATGCCTCAAAAGAAGAGCTGATCAACCTCAAATTACAAAGAACATGCAACAATCAGTTTTGGTTACTGATCAGTCAACTTCATTCCAGGGAATCTTGCCAGAATCCAAAAACTTTCACTTCATCAGCTCCTGCAGAGACATACAGAGCGGATGGAATTTCAGCTCTGACATGGTAAGCACAATGTTACTTATCTAAATTTTAGTACCTTTTGCTTAAACAAGTGATTATGCATAACAAAATCATTACACCACTGACCTAAATCTCAGTTGATCTTCAGACTAAATCCAAAAGAGATTATAGCCAAGGAATACACCTTAGAAAGAGACCAACCCATTTTCTGTTTAAGTCAATGAAAATATTCACTGGTGGTCAGTTTGGCCCAGGTGTGGAGAAAGGGGTCCATAGAGCTACACAAGCACTGGCTTTGGAAAGAGATGAATATTCCAAATCCCAATAAATTCTGACCTCAAGACCACAAATATGAATAAAGAACCAATTCTGACCTCTCACCAGCTTACACTTAAATAACTGCACTGAGATCAGTGGCCTTGTTCCTGATTTACCCTGTGGTATGACAGATCAGAATCAGGTTCAAAGGCCCAAGTTGAGTTAACCATAAACTAACCCAAAATCAACCCTACATCAGACTTATATTGGTTCAATTCATTACATGGGAACTGGTTACTGCAACAGTCATTTTATTTTCATAGATATTAACACCTATACAACATGCTCTAGACACCCTGACAGTGTGATCTTCACATAGGAATACATAATCCACATTGTTCTTCTTAACTTGCTGGCCTAACTTAAAAACTGTCCACTAAGCAAAATGTACCCCATCCAACTGCACCTAACTACCCCACAGACCACCCCAGAAACCCTACCAGATATCTAGTTATTGCAATGCACCCTGAAGGTCAACAAATTAGGATTATTCTGGACAAAAAAGGTAGAAGAGAGAAGGTCAGAGAGGCAACTGGTCCTTCCGCAGCCTTGTCTCTGTCTACACTGGAGCTGGAAGTATGATTTTCAACTCAGACACATACATGCTAGCTGTGGCCAAACTAGCATGCTAAGAATAGCAGCATAACCATGGCTCCATGGGCAGCGGGATGGGCTAGGCACCCTGAGTACATATGTTGGGGCTTCCGAAGAGATTCTATCCGGGATGGCTAACCTGCCCCGCTGCCCATTATGCTGTGATGATACTGCTATTTTTAGCACACTGGCTCAATCAAAGCTAGCACCTGTGAGTCTATCCAAGCTGGCAATGACCCCTCCAGCTCCAGTGCAGAGGTACCCTGGGAGTGCATGTATGTTAGGGGGCAGGGAGATCCCAGCTCAAGGGTCTCCACTGACTACAACTGCAGGATCTATGGCAAAAGCAGAGAGGCAGCCGCTCATATATGTACGCAGGACAAAAACAACCACTTTAATGCCTTCTGGAGACCAATGGGAGACCCGTGCAGGTCCTGGAGTACAGGTGCCATTGCATCCAGCAAGACAATTGCTATTGCATTCTGCACCAACTTCAGTGGTTGAAAGTAAATGTAGGCTGGAGTTTAACGCAGAGCACATTGCAATAGCTAATCTGAGGGTACAAAGGTATGGATAAGACGATTAAAGCCCGCATCCACAGATGGCTCATCAGCCCAGGAAAATGAGGTAACAGCCTTAACCAAGAATTCCAAAAAGCTACAAAATACATTTTGCATATTCTTTTTTATTTAACTGATAAATACATACAGATGTACGGACAAATTATGATTTGACTTGAATGTCCCAATTCACGCTCTCAAATTGTGCAACGTAGTGCTGTGAAAGGATCAAATCTTGGTATAGCTAATAGCGCCTCAAGAGGCTGCCTTGTTACCATGGTAATTTACCACGCCACTTTACGGGAGCCTTGCTGTGGTTATCACTGCTTGGTGAGGCCACAACAGTCTTGTAGCAGATAAGCCCAGGCTACAGGAGGTTTTCAGATGGCAGAGATGGGGCCTGCACCTGCGCCTCTCCAGTCCCCTCCCACACAGGGGAGGCTGGGTGTGTGCAAACGAGAAGCTGCCACCAAGCCTCAGGCCCACCTTGTGCTCCACCTCCCACACTGGCCCGGATAGTGGCAGCAGCTCCAGCTCCCAGGCTCCACCCGCTGCTTCCTCGCTATAAATAAGGAATATTTTAAGAGCTCTTAAATTATACATGCGGCAAGGGGAGAAATAACTAGTGTGTGATTTGTGCCTCGCTTGTCAAAAGAGTCACGAGTCACCACTGCTTTTACCCAAAAGGAACTGTCCCAAAGTCTTATTCAGAGCCTTTCTGGTCACTGTTTTACTATGACCTTCTAAAGACTGCTGTGTCAAAACCATACCACAGGTGACCAATAACAAATAAGTCTCCTCAGAGAGGCTGTTATTACCTTACGTTGGAGATTGTGGTCAGCTGAGTTCCTTGATGTATCCTTGGGGAAAGCGTCCAAAATTAAAATGGTGTCTTCTAACAGAAAGCCAGCATGGTTTGATGTTCTATGAGCCAGTTGAGCTTCCCAATAAAGGTTAGGTGCTGAAAGTAATTAACTGTAAAGAAAAGAAACTGGTGAGATGATTAGATTCATGGACTACACTTAACTTCTCTCTGTTCTGTAGCAATGCTCTGCATTGGACAGATGGCTAAGAGAAACATGGAAAGTTCTCTCCATAGAAAAAGAGCTTCCCTATAAACATCTCCTACAACAAGGATTGGTTTTACAACATTCATGGCTAGACAACACATACCACTAGAAAAGAAGAATGGTATTGTGGTTAAGGCATTGGATTGGATTTAATTCCCAGCTCTGCCACAATCTCTCTGATTTTGGGCAAGTCACAGTCTCTGTGCCTCAATTCCCATCCCTACAATGGGAATATTACTTGCTCAGGGAAATTCATTAATGTTTTGAGGGGCTAAGATAGCAAACGAACAAATTTCTCTACCAAAAAGGCATTTTGTTGATATGTTTATGACATTTGTATAACTAATGTGTTTGGTAACTTGCTTTGATTATTATATTATCTCTTTTGGTTTCGGATGACCTGTGCGACCTCTAGCCTCAACCTGGCTTTATATATATTGTTTGTGACTTGACGTGATTTAGCTAATTTTTAGCCATTTGTCTTTAAGTTACAGATGAGTACAGTACTCTATCAACTCTACAGTTCATAACACGTTCAAGGTGGTATAGATCAAATGAGAGATGAATATTCAGATAATTACGCAGGTCTGTGATCGCAATAAAAAAGTGAAAATCAATAAAGTTAAAATCTACTAAGCAGCCATGTTTTGCTTGTCTCTTAGGTTGTCACACTGGCCCATTTTGCTGGTCCGCTCTTCAAGGCAGATTTCACAGAACACGAAAAACGCAATTCCATGAAGGGAAATGCATTTTTACAATTAGGAAATTATGAAGGCTTGTACAGTGCTTCCAAACTGGATTTTGAAAAGGAAGAGATTGGTCCCTACTGTCTCTTACTTTCTATCTTGCTGTTTGTTTCACA
This sequence comes from Platysternon megacephalum, assembly GCA_003942145.1. Classification (NCBI taxonomy): domain Eukaryota; kingdom Metazoa; phylum Chordata; order Testudines; family Platysternidae; genus Platysternon; species Platysternon megacephalum. The sequence goes on along the minus strand of QXTE01000196.1, from coordinate 2,043,528 downwards.
GGTATTTTAAATCCATGTTAATAATTACAGTCCTAACTGCAAGACTACAAACAGGAATAAGGACTCAGAGCTTAGTGGATGAGTGTGTTCTATAATTTGCATGTTAGCCCAGAATGCCCTGTGGTCAAGTTTTGGTGTGAAATATTAACAGGTGATAAGAACAGAATGCTACATTAAGGTGGTTTTGGGGTTTGTTTGTTTTTCAAAAAATAGGGAACAAAAACATGAAAGAAAATAAAATCTACTAGAAAATAATCAGTGTAACTTTCCGTGTGGCATATTAAACATTTAGGGCAATATTTGCCGACGTAACCAATGATTCTGTATACCTCAGTCAGACATCTTTTAAGGTATCACTACTTTTCAGAAGATGCTGAGCCTCCCTGTGAAATTCAAGCGCCTTTAAGGTGTCTCAAGTTGAGGCCCAAAATCACTAGTCACTTCTGAAAATATCGGCTTTAAGGTGTGATCCAGCTTCCATGGCTTCACTAGTGTGAGATCATGACCTTAGGTTTGCTCCAACTGCAATGGAATTACTCCTGATTTATGCTGATGTGAGAGAGATCAGAATCCAATTGCCAAAACAATCAAATGCTCAGCAGAAACAAGAAGCCCTTCCTATTTAAGTTGCACAGTAACAGAGAGAACTCCCAACGGGCTTAGCAATGTATGCTTTTTATCAAAGAACATGACTAAATCAGACAACAGATGTTACACACTTGCCCTAACTCATCTCACGTACGCTACATTAATGCCACTGACGTAAGTGAGAATCAGGCTGATACATATGGTGCAAACATCAGAAATTAGCCTTAAATTAATACTTTTAAAGCAGAATTTACAATAAGGACCTTACTACAACAGCCAGTGTCTGGTAAGTAGCTAACAAACTCTTCACTATAACCTCATTCTGATAGATTATATTAATCTAAACCCTTTATCAGTGACACATGGTACAGAACATTGTCTTCCGTATAGAATTAGTGTGTGTATTTTATTGAGGGTTTTTAGCACGATGAGCTCAAAATGAAGCATTATAGCATAAAACACAAAGAGCAAAAAATATTTTTTAGAAACAAGAAAAAGTGTTTTCTAATGGGCTTCCAGAGATGAAAATGCATTTAATAAAAAGGAAACAGCTACACAGCAGTACATGTCTCTGCTTTAGCTAAGAGAAATATTACTCTGATGCAGCATTGTTAATATCAGATTCCTGATCAACTGCAACATTTCTCCTGAACTAAACGTTTGATGCAGATTATTACCTATATTACTTCTTTTTTCTTCAGTTATCTTCTCTGTTCTTTCAAGGGGAACAGGGAAAGCATGCCCCTTGTCATCATCCCAACACGACACCACTGGAGGAATTTAATGGTTAAAAGCCATGTTTGTCTAATCCATGTTAGTGGATTCCCTTTCCCTATGAAAATAATCCGGATCTCTTTCCCTGAAACACTAACAGATCATGAAAGAGACAGTGTTTCTTCCCCCAAGAACTTTGCGGAAGCAGCCGTCATTACTTATTTGTATTACTGCAGCACCGAGGAGCCCTAGTCACGGACTAGAACCCTATTGTGCTTCACTGAAGTCAGTGATGGGGAGGGTCTATCCAAAGCCAATTGAAATAAATGGAGCCAGTCCTATATCAATATTCCTTTGCATTCAATCCCCTGTTTAGAGAAAAGGGGACGACAGCATGTTACCTCAATCTGCACTGATCATCGTTAGTAGTAGGAACATGCAGACCTGCTTTGTTCTTTTATACAAATTGCGTCTCAGCATTCGGTTTCTCTGAATCAACCAAACAAAAACCGAAGACCCCTGTGCCTTGTCTTACATGCATGTAATCACACCTGGTACACTCATCATGGAGTGCCAGACATACAAGACCAGCATTCCAGCACCATGAGCTGAGGCAGCTTCACTCACCTCATGAGGTCACCAGCAGAAACAGAACCAAAAAAAAGAGGGCTGTTCCCCAGCCAATAGCAACTCTGTCTCAAATCACAGCTGGATATAACCCGTATAAGTCTCTTGACAAGAGCATGAGGGTGGGAGAGGTGACTTACCTGTCTTTCCATGTCTGTCCAAAGTGTTTCCACTACTCACAGTCCTGATCAGAATTCATTCTAACTTTCAGACCTGGGAATGGTCAGAGTTTTGGTTATTTCAGTCATTAGTGTCTTCTGTTTTCTGTTGTCATTTCTGATGTCTAATTAGTGGCTCCCTTCCAGATACACACTCTCTGTCACAGATGCTAAGCAGCTTTAGACTATTCCAAAGTGGGAAATTAGGGAAGGAGACAATGGCTCATGCTGTTGGCACGGCCCTCAAGAACAGCACCCACTCAACACATTAGCGAGAAAGAGACACAGTACGTTAAAAAGGGAATCCCAGAGAACTGTTGGACAATGAACCCTAATATATATTATGCATCTTGAGTCCTTTGCATCATGCCTGGTTAGGTGCATGATGAATCTATACTGGCATTTTGCGTAAGCGCTCATTACCAGCTCACCTGGTACTCTAGCACTCCATCGTAGTTCTGATATCCAACAACTAAAAGTGAAGAGCAGCTAAGTTTCATTTAACCATTTTCTCTCCAGTGTGTGCCAAACTAATTTAATATTACACACACACACACACACACAAACCTTGCTATGTTAAGACAACATTATGGTTGCAATATCAAGTGCTCAATAGTTTGGAAATGACAAAACAGTCAATCTCCACAGACCTACAAAAAACACACACACACACAGGTAGTCTGTGTATTTTTCCCTAACCTCATTCTCAAATGGCAAAAACCCATTCTGACGGAAACTTTCCAAGAAAATTTAACTTGAGGCAGACACCTGGCACGGAATTTCACCCTGCGTGGGTGAAGTTTCGCAAAGTCATAAGCAACTGAAAACACAGTCTTGTAATAAGAAGTGTCAGGCAACTTGAACAGGCAGCACTGCCTGACCACCTGTAATGTGACACCTGGGAAGGAGGAAGGAAAAGAAACATTCAAAAGGCATAAAATCCACCAAATGGAGAGGTCTGGTGGTATGGATCAATACGGTATTTCAGTCAATATCTGCAGAAATCCACTGTTGAAAGCAACAAACAATGAATATACTTCCTTTTAAAAAATCCTACAAGGAAAAGACACTTATGAAAAATATATGAGGAAGCTTCCAGTAATTATAAATGAGCAGAGATGTTTCTTTCATTGGCCATTAATTTATATTAATTATTAATCCAGTGCTGCTGTCAAAGCCTTTGTGCCCCAAAACACTAAGCTACACTTCAGTATGTTCTTTAAAGGGGCAGTTTACAGTTTTTACTTTATGAAAGTACATGATTGACATGCATTGAAAAGTAAGTGGTCTAAAGTAAAATAAGCACTTGATCACTCTGATCCACTCAATTAAATGCTTTGCTTTTGAACAGATCATTAAGAAGTTTGGCTGGGGGGGTTGTGAGTGAGGGGCTTTGGTGGTCGTTGAAGTAAGGAGTGATAGCACAGCTGCAGGCTCTCTCTCAGTACAAGCTTAAAATCAGCCACTGTGACAATGGATATTCTATATCGATGACGGAGCAGTCGTGGTTAAAACAGTTCGACCATTTTGAAACAAAATTCTCCAAATGGAAGCTGGAGACCAGCACTAATTATTGTAAAAAGCAACAGAGAGTCCTGTGGCACCTTTAAGACTAACAGATGTATTGGAGCATAAGCTTTCGCATGCGTCTGACGAAGTGGGTATTCACCCACGAAAGCTTATGCTCCAATACATCTGTTAGTCTATAAGGTACCACAGGACTCTCTGTTGCTTTTTACAGATCCAGACTAACACGGCTCCCCCTCTGATTCTTGACACTAATTATTGTGTATTTCAGGACTCTCTCGCCAGAGTCCAGGGTCCGACCCTTGCAAGACAGATGTGGCACACGTGAGAACAGAGGAGAGGATGATCTTTAATTCCTAGCCACCGCCACCAGAGATGGGCCTGGACTACAGAACGTTACACCTGTATCATATGAGAGGAGGCAGCCTGAAGACTCCACAGATTACTGTGATACCACCACCATTCACCCCTCTTTACCTACCCTACTGCACCTACCTCTTCTCCCCCATTTCCCTTTCTACTCTTGCAGCAGCCTACTTGTGCTGCTGCTTCTGTGCCACCAAAACAATCAGCCTATCAGGGCACTCAGTTTAGCACTCTGCAATCCTGCTCTGGCGCAGAGGGAAACCCTCTTTGCAGAAGTAGGACAGAGATGGGGCGACTCTCTGGTGCTAGAGGACAGTTGCACAGTCCTGAGACATTTGATGACAGTTAGTTAGCTCACTTCCAGAGAGACATACACTTGACCTTAAAAAAGAATCGGGTGGATTTAGTTCTGGTAAAGGCATCAGCCTATTTGACAACCCTGGTAACCCAAACTGCTGTACAGAGCAGTCCCACAGCAAGCTTCTGACCCACACTGCCCTGCTAGCATGCCCTCAGCTGGGGCAGGGACGACTTTCTCTAGGCATAATCAAGGCAGGGAGAGGCTGACGTCTGGGATGCAAATAGGAGCCTGGGGGTCATTGGGGATCATAGGGCTTGGGGCACCCTCCCCCAGCCCCCTTCTCAGATCTCTCCCCCTGCAGCCCCTGCCAACTCCTTTTAGGGCTCAGGCACCATGTGCAGCTATGGCCTCTAGTGGCCAGAGGGGAAACTGCAACTCCCGCCTTCAGCAAGGCTGATTGATTCATGCTGAGGGTACGTCTACACAGCAACGCAACACCCGTGGCTGGCCCACATCAGCTGGCTCAGGCTCCCTGGGCTTGGAATTTAAGGCTGTAAAATTGCAGTGTAGATGTTCGGGCTTGGGCTAGAGCCCGAGATCTGGGACCTGGCGATGGGGAAAGGTCCCAGAGTCAGGGCCTAAACATCTACCCAGCAATTCTTAGCCCCACAGCCCAAGTCCCGCTAGCCCGAGTCAGCCGCAGCCAGGCAGCGGCTCTTTTATTCCAGTGTAGATGTACCTGTGATGCTTGTAGGCAGGCATGACCTGGATGCAAGACATGTGACATTTAGCAATTTGTCTTCTCTCCTTTGCCCCTCTTCACCTCCAGCATGGGAACATCAGCCTTGTGCTGCTTTGACGGAGCTTTGTCATGTGGCTCAACAGAGTAAATGGAAAATTACTTGATGAAATAGTGCATTTCATTTGGCACTGCGCACGCTCGTGTGGTTCGGCCTGCCAGTGCTACGTAGCAGCAGCAGAGGCCCTAGAGCTGCCCTAAACGATGGTCTCACGGAGCAGTGTGCTGAGTGGGGAATCCACAATCCAATACTGAATTTAAATCTTTAAATGTACCGTAGAACCTTGTTAATTTGCACTAAATGACTGGGAGGCCTAAGGCAGATGATCATATCTTGTGTATTAGAGTGTAAGTAAAGACACATATGGCAAAAAAACCCTTGTCGTTCTTTGTAGAGGCAAAGCACCCACCATGACTGCTTGGCTAGTCTGCCTGTGTAACAACTAGGAATGACTCAAATTTGTTAAGAACATTTTAGAAGGAAACAAAAATGTTCAGATATTTTCTTTTTTGTCCTTTGCCTCTTGTTATCAATAAAACAAAACACTTTCATTTCAAATTGAAAAAGTTAATTGCCGTTTCCAAAACACACAAAAAAGGTCACAGCTTTCAATCTTGGGAGGTTTTCCCATTGGGAAAAAAGGCTGAGGAGGGGAAAAAACAACTGAAAAATTCAGTGGTGAAAACAAGACTTTTCTGTTTTCTATGAGAAAACTTTTTGTTTAGTCAAAAAAACAAACAAAATTCAGTCAAATATTTCTAATGAAACATTTTTTCCTTTTGATTTCTTATGTTGATGACATTGGCCTAGTAGGAACCAAGGACTGCAAGGCTGTTGGGTTTTTTTTAAATGATACATGACATAAAAGTACCAACCCTTGAGATCAAACACAGGTCAAACTATGCCTTGAAGGTGCTCCAGGAGACACCCACATGGCAGGAGCAGAGTGGAACACATGGGAAGCACGGTGGCTGCTCAGTCCTATGCAGCATGCACTGCATTCCCTCCCACCCATACGCAGTTCCACTGTCAGGACAGGCCAGGGAAAATATATGGAGCTATACCTATCTCATAGAACTGGAAGGGACCTCAAAAGGTCATTGAGTCCAGCCCCCTGCCTTCACTAGCAGGACCAAGTACTGATTTTGCCCCAGATCCCTAAGTAGCCCCCTTAAGGACTGAACTCACAACCCTGCGTTGAGCAGGCCAATACTCAAACCACTGAGCTATCCCTCCCACCCAGCTGTGTGCATTGGTCAGCTGCTAAGTTGCAGTCAGGAGACAAGTAGCAGGATTGGAAGCAAGCCAGGTCAGAATGCCTGGAAGTCATAGAATCATAGAATCATAGAACTTAAGATCAGAAGGGACCATTATGATCATCTAGTCTGACCTCCTGCATGATGCAGGCCACAAGAGTTGACCCACCCACTCCTGAAATAACTCTCACCCTTGACTCAGCTGTTGAAGTCCCCAAATCATGATTTGATGACTTCAAGCAGCAGATAATCCTCTAGCAAGCAACCCCTGCCCCATGCTGCGGAGGAAGGCGAAAAACCTCCAGGGCCTCTGCCAATCTACCCTGGAGGAAAATTCCTTCCCGACCCCAAATATGGCGATCAGCTGAACCCCGAGCATGCGGCCAAGATTCTCCATCCAGACACTTAGGAAAAGACTTTCAATATCCCAACATTTATCATCGGTACTAACTACCAGCGGTGGCACATTATTGACCTATTGAGTAAATCAAGTTATCCTATCAAACCATTCCCTCCATGAACTTATCAAGCTTAGATAGTCAAAGTCAGGCACCAAGTTGCAGGCGGCAGGCAAATAGCACAGTTGGGGGTCAAGCTAGGTCAGGATACTGTAGTCCTTGCTGGAGCCCTAGGCATAACTAACAGTGTCAACCAAAGGCTGGGAACCGGAGTAGGCCAGGCCTCAGCAAAATGGTAACACACCAGGTATTGGCCAACCAAGTAAGCACATTCCTGAGCAGAGAGGATGGTACAAGAATACCCAGAGTTCTCAAGTAACTATGTAAACACATTCCCAAGAGATTGTGCAGGAACACACCGACCTCTTGTAAGATAGGGATGGGATGACAGGATAATGGATGAGGACGTTTTGTTTGAACTAGCAGGCGCAAGCATAAGGGTGGAAACTAACAACATCTGGAGTGTAAGACATAACTTATTTGTACCAATAAATAAAAGAAAAGTCATAGGAGGGACATCTCTGTGTAACCCTTCTGCCCATCAGAGTTGGCAGCAACAAGGGCCGGGTTCAGTATCTAGGGGTTCCTTTTCAACAATACAACACAAAACTGGCTCGAGCAACCACCCAGTGACTTGGGACAATTACACACCACCCCCTGGGCGCCTCTAAGAGGCAATACTTCCCTCTCGCAAGCACAGAGTCTGAGTTAGCAAAAACTTTTAATAAAAGGAGGGAAGTAACTCAGCATTAATTTGGGAAAACACCGTAACTAGGGTTCATAAACATAAACCATGAGCAAAAGACCCACCCCCAAGTAGGTTGGGCAGTGTCCTTTTCCCTGCAGGTTCTTAAGTCCAGCAACCCAAAAGTCCTTTTAACGTGCCCGTCCTTTCTCTGCACCTCATTCACAGTTGCTGTGCAGCCCTGGAGTTCAGAGGTTCATCTGCAGAGTTCACCTCCTGCCCTGGTGGAAGCGGGGGAGGAAAGGAGGCACCTTACATGCCCATCTGGCCGCGCCTCTCAGCCAACTGCCTGGCTGGCCGCGCCTCTCCACCAGCCACCTGGCTGGCTACTCGCCAAGATGTCTTCAGGGCCCCCCACACTTAACACAGTTCTCAGTGATTTCAGCTCTCAGTCATTTCAGCTGTTAGTGGGGGAGCCTCACTGCTGGTACACACTGGGCGGCCTCTTGCATCAGAGACACTGTCCCAAAGTAGATCTAATACTGAGACCTAGGGGGATGAACGAGAATTACTCTTTAACCAGTCATCTAACACATTAGAATTAACCATGGGTGAAGAAATGCACTTGATCTTTGTGTAAACAGCGCCAGCTGTTTGAAACAAAATTATCCTCCTCCAAAGTAACTTTTCATGTTAAACCCTCAAACAAGTCTGCAGGTTTCAATAGCGTAATTAGGATCAGGTTAAAATACTACAGGATATATTTCTATGGTGCATTTTTTTCCCCAGAGAGATATTGTAGAAACTGCTTTCTTTTTTGATTCCTAGAAAGCACTAAACAGAATGTAAAGGAAAACTATTCCTAAACCCACACAGGAGTGTAGGATATTGTTTGTGAAGGAAGAAAGGTAAATGTATTACATCAGAGTGTGGATCACCTTCCTTTCTAGCTGCAGGTCTCTGAGATGCCAGTGTTCAACAAAAGAGACTTCAGAGGCTCTCCCTGAAATACCAAGACATCATACTTTTTCCAAAGCACAGCAATGAAATAAGCAGGGCCAAATTCACCCCCCAGTAATCAATGGAGTTACACTAGGAATTAGCTTTGCTGTTTACTCTCAGTGGGAGGAAGTGACTCTACCCGCACAAAACCTGGGTATTCAGGCTCTGTGTGGGTGGAGCATGGGGAGGTGAAAATCATTCCTTTAGCTTCGGGCCAGGGAGAGGGACTGCTGCGCACTGCACTAGTAACTGCTGTTCCAACCCATGGGCCAGAATAGCAGCCACAGCCCCTCCATGCTACTTGAACCTCTCCAGTTGTATGGGCATGGTTTTGCAGACCCTGGCCTGGCCCATCCCAAAGGGAACTTCTGGGCCATGGCCACCTTTAGACTGGACCAACTGTTGTGCAGCGCACAAAGAATGCCCGGGCATTCCTGCACGGTTCTTCACCTGGCCAGCCGATCCCACCCTCAACGCAGCCTCGACGTGGGGCTTGAGTGGCAGCGCTCTATACCAGCCTGCACAGCAAAGTGACCTTCGCCCAACACGAACAAAGAGGCTAGCCACGGAGGATGCAGGCGAAGTGGGTCCCCCGTCTGATCTACTTAATCCAATGACCATTCAGAAGGGCAATATACTTGTTGAGTTAGTGACAGAAGCCCATTCAATTACCTTATAGGCATGATGAAGAACATGATGCAAGTGGTCAGCCCTTTGCCAAATGATAGCAGATCCTGGGGTCTTGCAGCCTGAGCTTCGTGATGGAATCAATGATGCCGAGTCAGGGTATTTTCTTAGCGTATCTTCATTTACACACCAGTCCTGAAACAGAGATGGTCATAAACAGACAATCCCTTCTTATAGGAATCTCAGCCTGAACATCAGGCCTGTGTCCGAAGGAGCTACCTTGCCTCAAGAATGGACTAGCTGCAGAACTACTTGCTGTTACCTTGTTCTCCTCCTCCCACCATTTGTTTATTCATCAGCCTCAGACTGTCTAAATCCTAGACTATGAACTCTACGGGATAGGGACTGCCTGTGTTTGCACAGTGCCTCATTCAAAGAAGGTCTTAATCCCTCTTTGGGCTGCTGGGGGCTACTGCAATAGAAATAATGATGAGATATTGATTACAACTCCATGGTTAAGGTTGAGCAGAGTTTGACACTCAAAGCAGGGATTCACTCTGTTAAGTATCTACTACATGACTTAATATATTTTGCACTTGCTAGTCTTTGTTGTTGGTTCAAATGATCTTCAAACTCCCTATGTAGTTCAAACTCATTAAAGTCTTCTGCCTAGACTCTATTTGAAGAAACCTGAACTTCAGCTCTTCCCAGCAAGGACATCACATGATGATAATACAATCAAGGCCTTTGATGTTCATGATGGTTGTGACAGACCATATACCTGTATTCATCTCGCACACTATTGTAATAATCTTTGTACAAAATATGCCTTGTGAGGTATCATTTGAAAACTCCATTTGCTGGTCAATATTGTCCTGATAAAATATATGTGAAGTTATAAGATTCCCCTGAATGGTGTTAACACATGCTCCAAACCCCACAGGTCTGCCCAAACAGAAGGTCTGTCTCAAACAAAGGAACATGTGCTTGCTTAATTTGCATTTAAGCAGTAAACAGAGCCATCAAGCAAAAAGGGAGTTCCAACAGGTAAGAAAATCAGCAGGAAATATCCTCCCCTGTAGACTTTTCATCGCAGCTGGAGATGCTTCTCAAAAGGAGGGAGAGGATTATAAAAAGAATGGGGAAACACCCCAAGAGCACCTTCTCCTTGCTCTTGCTCGATCTCTCGATTCACTGCACCAGAAGGAACAAAGGAAGCAGCCATTATAGAGGGGTGGGGCAGGGAAAGGGGCTCAGAGAAGAAGGGGTCCTGGCCTAAGGTATTCGGCCAGTAAACTGTTGAGAGCATGTGATGAGAAAAATGTGGCTCTAAATTTAACATCATGTGTTCAGTTAGGCATTAGTTGCATTTTATCTGTATTGGGAGAAGGAAAGAGTTGTGGAGTGGAAACCTGTGGGGATCTTCAGATAGACAGTGGCTTTCCTCCCTGAAAATGTCAGACTGTATATTAGAGAAGAATAAAGACTTCGATTACATCAAAGAAGCATCTTGTCCTTTAATGATCTCCTCCATCCTTCTCTCCCCATTACTATCGCTACCTTCTTTTGAACAGAGTTTTCAGCCAAGCTGGAGAAGACCATATTCATCATTCTATCACCCCCTCAGCTTTCCAGTTATATGGTCCAGAAGTTACAAGTCAACTGAAACACAGTGTATTGCAGGGGGTAATTGGCATTTGACCACTCCCTAACTTACATGACCGCCTTTCCATTAACCCAGGAAACTAAGTAATGGAAATATAGTTCTGATTTCTCATTTAATTTTTCAGAGTTACTGGAAAACTAACTTTGCCCTCCACTATTAAGAGCATGTACATAATAATTCTTTCCATCTACCAGTCTGGAATCTGTACCAAGTGAAATATTTTAAAATAATAAGAGACTCTACACTGAATGGTTACTTTGGGGGAAAAGGTGTCTTAAATGTCAGAAAACACAGAGCTATTAAAAACAGCTCCTGCCAGACAACTCTATAAACCCCAATTTTTTAATGTGATGGTTGTATTGATTTTTTAAAATGGTGATCCCATTACTACACATTAAGAGTGTGGATAAGCACCTTTATGAAAGTGCTTGTACCATAACAAGGCAAAGAGGGAACAGAAGGGCAGTAATTTTCCATCACATGGACAGTGGCTATAAAGGGTGATTAAGAGAACTGAATACTTCACATATTAAGGCCCAGGATAGCTCTGCAGATTCTAAGATGGGTCAATTTGGTTTCCCTCTCTTCTACCTGCCATTCTGCATTGCCATAGCCTCTCCTTTCCTTCCCGTCGCAACTCAGATCCATCCCACCTCCTCCCTTCCCCCAAACTGAAGACCTCACTTTGCCTCCCAGTGAGCAGGCAGCTTCACACTCCCCGCCCCCTGACCTACCTCCTCATGGGTACCAACTTCATATCTTATACAGAGGGAGGCACTCTAGGTTCCATGCTAGAGACTTCTGGCCCTGAGCTCATTCTTGCACTCCGCTTGCTCCCAACACGAGAGAGTAGGCAGGAACCAGCAGTGGAAGGAGGGAACTCAGCAGAAGAGGATCATCCTTGGCAGAGGAGGAGTGGGATCTACCACATCTCTCTGCAGGAATCGTGACTTGGCATTCCAGAGCCAGAAACGCTTGTTCCGCTCCTCACAACACTTCTGAACAAGCCCTGTAATCAACACTGTGGGATTGGCCAAAGTCCGAAGTGCGAGATCCCTCTTGTTCCCCTACACTCAACTCAGTTACATCAGTTCACACTGCTCCAATTTTCACTCTCCTACAGATTTTTTCAGCTAGCCCAGCAGTCTGCCTGTGCCTGCGGGAGGCATGGTAGTGCCGACAGAACACCCACATCCTTGATTGACTAGCTCCTTTTCAGGATTGCTAATGGCACGGGACCCCCATTTATCACGGTCAGCCCTACCAGTCATCTGATACTCTCCTGTACCACCTGGAGGACCAGACACAAGTTGAAAACCAAAAACCAAAATGTAACCAAAAAGCAAGATGAACAAATATGAAAATTTTTACTTAATCCTGAAATATTTTTACCAAACAGAATCTGGTTTCTGTTTGTTGAAAACCAAAAACTTCCACCAAAATGATTTTTTTTGTTCAAAGCTACTTTTGATTTATTTTTAAATTTCAAACCATTTTTAATCCCAATCTCACCCCATGACCAACCACCACCAACTAGGTTATTATTACCAGTACTCGTCCCTACCAAGTCGCCAGTATCAGGATCCTCCATCTTATGCACATGCTAGAGGTCTCATGCTGCAGGTACTAAAACATCCTTGGCATTTCTCAATATTATAGATGACAATTTCCTCAGTCAAAATGTGTTGTTTCCAACAAAGAGGAATTCTACATTAGCCCTTGCTTTGACAGATAAAGAGGAACTGATCACAGAATGAAAAATTAATTGTAGTTTAGGGGCAAGTGATCATGAAGTGTCAAAAGAGAATAAAATCCAGACAAAATAATATATACACTTGGTGCTAATTTCACAAATCTGAAAACAATCCTGAGATAAATCAGCTGGGAAGAAGAATGTAATCAGAAAAATGTTGAATAATTAGGAATTGTTTAAGAACACTTTATCAGACACCGAAAAAGCCACAATCAATGAAGAAGGCGATATTGGTTAAAAAACTACCTGGTTTAGATGGGATGTGAAGGCAGCTAGAAAAATATATATATAAAATAAATGGAAGTAATGAATATAAGTCAGAAACTGAGAATTGGGGGGAAATGATAAGGGAAGCAAAGGGACATGGCCAGCAGAGATAGGGACAACAAGAAGGAACTTTTAAAGTACATAAGGAACAAAAAGAATCNAAATAATGATGAGATATTGATTACAACTCCATGGTTAAGGTTGAGCAGAGTTTGACACTCAAAGCAGGGATTCACTCTGTTAAGTATCTACTACATGACTTAATATATTTTGCACTTGCTAGTCTTTGTTGTTGGTTCAAATGATCTTCAAACTCCCTATGTAGTTCAAACTCATTAAAGTCTTCTGCCTAGACTCTATTTGAAGAAACCTGAACTTCAGCTCTTCCCAGCAAGGACATCACATGATGACAATACAATCAAGGCCTTTGATGTTCGTGATGGTTGTGACAGACCATATACCTGTATTCATCTCGCACACTATTGTAATAATCTTTGTACAAAATATGCCTTGTGAGGTATCATTTGAAAACTCCATTTGCTGGTCAATATTGTCCTGATAAAATATATGTGAAGTTATAAGATTCCCCTGAATGGTGTTAACACATGCTCCAAACCCCACAGGTCTGCCCAAACAGAAGGTCTGTCTCAAACAAAGGAACATGTGCTTGCTTAATTTGCATTTAAGCAGTAAACAGAGCCATCAAGCAAAAAGGGAGTTCCAACAGGTAAGAAAATCAGCAGGAAATATCCTCCCCTGTAGACTTTTCATCGCAGCTGGAGATGCTTCTCAAAAGGAGGGAGAGGATTATAAAAAGAATGGGGAAACACCCCAAGAGCACCTTCTCCTTGCTCTTGCTCGATCTCTCGATTCACTGCACCAGAAGGAACAAAGGAAGCAGCCATTATAGAGGGGTGGGGCAGGGAAAGGGGCTCAGAGAAGAAGGGGTCCTGGCCTAAGGTATTCGGCCAGTAAACTGTTGAGAGCATGTGATGAGAAAAATGTGGCTCTAAATTTAACATCATGTGTTCAGTTAGGCATTAGTTGCATTTTATCTGTATTGGGAGAAGGAAAGAGTTGTGGAGTGGAAACCTGTGGGGATCTTCAGATAGACAGTGGCTTTCCTCCCTGAAAATGTCAGACTGTATATTAGAGAAGAATAAAGACTTCGATTACATCAAAGAAGCATCTTGTCCTTTAATGATCTCCTCCATCCTTCTCTCCCCATTACTATCGCTACCTTCTTTTGAACAGAGTTTTCAGCCAAGCTGGAGAAGACCATATTCATCATTCTATCACCCCCTCAGCTTTCCAGTTATATGGTCCAGAAGTTACAAGTCAACTGAAACACAGTGTATTGCAGGGGGTAATTGGCATTTGACCACTCCCTAACTTACATGACCGCCTTTCCATTAACCCAGGAAACTAAGTAATGGAAATATAGTTCTGATTTCTCATTTAATTTTTCAGAGTTACTGGAAAACTAACTTTGCCCTCCACTATTAAGAGCATGTACATAATAATTCTTTCCATCTACCAGTCTGGAATCTGTACCAAGTGAAATATTTTAAAATAATAAGAGACTCTACACTGAATGGTTACTTTGGGGGAAAAGGTGTCTTAAATGTCAGAAAACACAGAGCTATTAAAAACAGCTCCTGCCAGACAACGCTATAAACCCCGATTTTTTAATGTGATGGTTGTATTGATTTTTTTAAATGGTGATCCCATTACTACACATTAAGAGTGTGGATAAGCACCTTTATGAAAGTGCTTGTACCATAACAAGGCAAAGAGGGAACAGAAGGGCAGTAATTTTCCATCACATGGACAGTGGCTATAAAGGGTGATTAAGAGAACTGAATACTTCACATATTAAGGCCCAGGATAGCTCTGCAGATTCTAAGATGGGTCAATTTGGTTTCCGTCTCTTCTACCTGCCATTCTGCATTGCCATAGCCTCTCCTTTCCTTCCCATCGCAACTCAGATCCATCCCACCTCCTCCCTTCCCCCAAACTGAAGACCTCACTTTGCCTCCCAGTGAGCAGGCAGCTTCACACTCCCCGCCCCCTGACCTACCTCCTCACGGGTACCAACTTCATATCTTATACAGAGGGAGGCACTCTAGGTTCCATGCTAGAGACTTCTGGCCCTGAGCTCATTCTTGCACTCCGCTTGCTCCCAACACGAGAGAGTAGGCAGGAACCAGCAGTGGAAGGAGGGAACTCAGCAGAAGAGGATCATCCTTGGCAGAGGAGGAGTGGGATCTACCACATCTCTCTGCAGGAATCGTGACTTGGCATTCCAGAGCCAGAAACGCTTGTTCCGCTCATCACAACACTTCTGAACAAGCCCGGTAATCAACACTGTGGGATTGGCCAAAGTCCGAAGTGCGAGATCCCTCTTGTTCCCCTACACTCAACTCAGTTACATCAGTTCACACTGCTCCAATTTTCACTCTCCTACAGATTTTTTCAGCTAGCCCAGCAGTCTGCCTGTGCCTGCGGGAGGCATGGTAGTGCCGACAGAACACCCACATCCTTGATTGACTAGCTCCTTTTCAGGATTGCTAATGGCACGGGACCCCCATTTATCACGGTCAGCCCTACCAGTCATCTGATACTCTCCTGTACCACCTGGAGGACCAGACACAAGTTGAAAACCAAAAAGTAACCAAAAAGCGAGATGAAAAAATATGAAAATTTTTACTTAATCCTGAAATATTTTTACCAAACAGAATCTGGTTTCTGTTTGTTGAAAACCAAAAACTTCCACCAAAATGATTTTTTTTGTTCAAAGCTACTTTTGATTTATTTTTAAATTTCAAACCATTTTTAATCCCAATCTCACCCCATGACCAACCACCACCAACTAGGTTATTATTACCAGTACTCGTCCCTACCAAGTCGCCAGTATCAGGATCCTCCATCTTATGCACATGCTAGAGGTCTCATGCTGCAGGTACTAAAACATCCTTGGCATTTCTCAATATTATAGATGACAATTTCCTCAGTCAAAATGTGTTGTTTCCAACAAAGAGGAATTCTACATTAGCCCTTGCTTTGACAGATAAAGAGGAACTGATCACAGAATGAAAAATTAATTGTAGTTTAGGGGCAAGTGATCATGAAGTGTCAAAAGAGAATAAAATCCAGACAAAATAATATATACACTTGGTGCTAATTTCACAAATCTGAAAACAATCCTGAGATAAATCAGCTGGGAAGAAGAATGTAATCAGAAAAATGTTGAATAATTAGGAATTGTTTAAGAACACTTTATCAGACACCGAAAAAGCCACAATCAATGAAGAAGGCGATATTGGTTAAAAAACTACCTGGTTTAGATGGGATGTGAAGGCAGCTAGAAAAATATATATATAAAATAAATGGAAGTAATGAATATAAGTCAGAAACTGAGAATTGGGGGGAAATGATAAGGGAAGCAAAGGGACAGGGCCAGCAGAGATAGGGACAACAAGAAGGAACTTTTAAAGTACATAAGGAACAAAAAGAATCCTGACAGTGGTACTGGTCCATTACTAGATTGAAATGGTTTAATAAGTAATAATAATAATAATGCAGAAAAGGCAGAAGCGTTCAATAAATATTTCTGTTCTGTATTTGGGGAAAAAACAGATGTAGTCTCATCATATGATACCACTCATCATTCCACTAGCTTCACAGGAGGATGTTAAACAGCAGCTACTAAAGTTGGACTTTCTAAAATCAGCAGGTCTGTATAATTTGCACCCAAAAGTTTTTAAACAGCTGGCTGAGGAGCACAGTGGACTGCTAATGTTGAAGTCGGGGAGTGCTGGGAAAGTTCCAGAAGACTGGAAGAAAGCTTTTGATGTGCCAATATTTTAAAAGGGTAAATGGGATGACCCGGGTAATTATAGGCCTGTCAGTCTGATATCAATCCCAAACAAAGTAACAAAGCAGCTGATACAGGACTTGATTAATAAAGAATTAAAGCAGGTAACAACTAATGCCAATTAACATGGATTTATGGAAAATAGACCCCATTAAACTAACCTGCTATCTCTTTTTGATGAGACTACAAGTTTGGTTGATAAAGGTAATAGTGTTGATGTAATAGACTTCTGTAAGGTATATGACTTAGTACTGCACAACATTTTGATTAAAAACTAGAATATAAAATTAACATGGCACTCAAATGGATTCATAACAGGATGATAGGTCTCAAACTAGGGAGTCACTATCAAATGGGTGTGTTTTTAGAGGGGTCTAGGGTAATTAACCACTGTAACAAGGTACCAAGGGTTGTGGTGGATTCTCCATCATTGGCAAATTTTAAATCAAGAACGGATGTTTTTTTCCTGAAAGATTTGCTCTAGGAATTAACTGGCAAAGTTCTATGATCTGTGTTATACAGGAGGTCAAACTAGATGATGACAGGGATCCCTCCTGGCTTTGGAATCAATGATTCTATGAATCAATCAGCCTTAATCTAGGCCTCTGTTTTTGACACAATAGTGTAGAGTTTTCCTTAAATAGACATTTCTAGTCTTATCCCAGCAGCCTCAATCCTGATTTCCCAACGTTTGACATCTTAGATACAGTATCCCAACTATAGAAGGGTGCCTGCACAGTAATCCTCGGCATTTCACAAAAAATCCACATGCCTTACAAGAGTTTCTGGTCAGAGCACACTTCACAGGCGGTCCTAATGCACAGTACTGTCTTCTGAAGAGCAGTGGGGACTCACAGCAAAAGTGTGCATGGCCTCTTCTTCTTTTTTTTGGGGGGGGGGGGGAAATGGATGGCATTTCTAAATTCCTGCAAACTCAGTTTCCTCACACACGGCTCCATCCATCACTATGCTGCACACAGGGGGAGTTTTTCTTTCTTCAGCTTGTACAGAAATCTCACTTGGAAATTGACCTTAAATGCTATTCTGTCAACTTGGGAGTCTTACAATCGAAATCGGATGCCTTTCTAAAGAAATATGGCTTTAGTACGACCACAAGTTACTGGGCTACTAACTTTCTAGTCACATAGTACAGCCTGGAACCTGGGGTGTGAGAGGAATTCAGTCCCCACCATTCATCCCATCTGAAAACAGAAAGCAGGACTAAAGATGGCCAATCCACAAGTGTAATTAATGCCTGGATATACTGACTATCCATCCTGCCCGTCACTTACCAGTGCTGAGGGGTAGAGGTGTTTCAGGTATCAGTAAACCAGGCAGGTGGATGATGCGCCGAGAGAAAAGATGACAGAGGCTCAAGTTGTGCCATTTGAGCCAGCTAAAGAAGTGGGCAGGTGTCAGGACAGCCTGCAGTGTTTGCCATCTGTTAGGTACCAGCAGAGAATGATTGTCCCCTTCTGAACTGTGAGCTAACACTGGTACCTGCAGGCAACCAGCAAGCCAGTAGTCAAACATTTCATCACGTCAATTCAGTCTCTGATGTTCATGTTGAACGCTTCTCTGCTCAAGCAATCACGTAACAGGGCAGCCTCTTTTAAGAGTGCTGACTGGAAGTGGACTAAGAAGCAAGACCTGTGTTTGTTTATAGTAGGAGCATGGCTAAGCACAGAGCTAGGAGCCAGGAGACCCGGCTTCTGTTCCGGGTTCTGCTATTGATTGGCTGACATTGGATGAGTCAGTCTCTGTGCCTCTATTTTCCCATCTGTAAAAAAGGGGATGATACCTCCTCTACCTCCCTTGCAGGGGTGCAGTGATACTGAATCCATTAGTGTTTGTGAAGAGCATCAAGGGGTTGTACAACTATATATGTTGTTTATAAGATTACGGTCCCTGGGTTTTGCCAGTGTGTGAGGCAATTTCCTAGTGGGAGAGAAAATTTGAGTAAGTAACTAAAAAAATGCATAGAAGAAACCAGCTGGTTTGTCAAATGCCAGATGTCCCTGAACAAAGGAGGATTTGGAGACTGCCTGTATCTCAGCTACAGTAGTTTGCTACTCACACCACTATTCTTAGGATTTGTCTACACAGGAAGTTCTAGCGGTATAATGTAGGGTGTGAATTTAAAATGTTATAGTTATACTGGTTCCACTCCCTGTGTGGACATTTTTATTCCTGCCCAAGTGTCCACACAGGAGGGTTATCCCGGTACAACTATCCTGGTTTAAATATACCGCTTGTAACTGGAAATATCTTCCAGGCAGAACAAGCCCTTACAGTGAGTTTGAAGAGGTCGTCTCTCTCTAGATCATTCTCACCTCCTTCCTGCTCTTTGAAACTATTTCTCTCCTCTTGTGTCTCACACATATCTGCTCTCCCTCCTCAGTCTCGTCTTACTCTCCCCACCCGTGTGCTTTCCTTCCCTCCCTCTTGGCCCTCAGAACTCTCAGTCAACTCAGCCTGAGTAATGATAAGGAGCAGTTACCTTCTTGCTCTGCAGATCCAAAGGTGGGACTGAAGCACCTCACTCAGGTGGAACTCTGAGACACCTGGGGTAATCAGACATGCTCAGATTTCAGGACAGTCAACACTTATGGTGAGGAGAGTAACACCATCTTGTGGACCCTGCAAGTACCTAACAGGAAGTAGGCCGAAGACACAGAGTTCAGAGGTTCCTTGAGACAGACGCTGATACACTAATACAATGAAATGCATTCCTCTGAAACCTGAGAGACTCTGCTTCCTTAGCTCCTACACCCCTGTTAGTGCAGGAAAGGAACAAGACCGCCAGCCACATCAAAAGGATGGAGGATGAGAGGTAAGTAGGCACAGAAGTGCATTGATTTGGGATGGCCACAGTTCCACCCCAAGTATTAGGCAGACAACAGAGCTATATGAGGAAAGAAGCACCAAGTGACATGAGCAAACAAAGCAAATCATTGTGCTAATTTTTCTTGTAAGGCAAATGTCCTTACTCTTATGGATATGTTACATGACCTTAGCTCTGTCGTACTCCCCTTACCACTACACTTTGACACTCGCTCGTTGCTTCTGCAAGCGAGGAACGAGTACTGTCAACAGCTCTGTTGCTCTGTAATAAATTCAGAGTCGTTACTGGAAAGCTACACCGCATCGCTGCGGAGAGTAGAACCCCCAGTGTTTGCAGGAGCCTCGGTCTCCTATGAGGAGGCAGGAATGGGGTCTAGGAATACGTGCATCTCTGGCTCTGTTTAACAGTGCCACCTTGTGGTACGCTTTGGTTGTAACGTGCACAGCCATACAATTGGGCTTCACAGCAGTAACAGCCGAATTTGTGTGATTGTGCACATTCCAACCTGCGTATGCTACATGTGGCTGCAGAGAATAGTGTGAAAACACATGAACCCTAAGAGTTCAAATACCAGAAGGCAAATACAGACAACTCCCCAATTTCCTTTTATCTAATTTCATGATATTTGGGGCTTGAATCAATTTTTACTTGGGGTGGACAGTAATAAAAGCCCAGATTGCCCCTTCCAGTTTCACCGATGGAGGCAATTACTTGGGTTATTCTTCCCCAATGGGACACACTAGACGGAAATGCTGCCCCTGTTCTATCAGCTCCACCCCCATCAAGCCCTCTCCCCCCCCCGCCAAGCCTGCACAAACTTCTCTGCCTCAACTAAGGCCTGCAGTTGTGGGGGTGAGCCCAGGTGTGGGAGGAAGAGGGTCGGATGTCTGCATCCTTGTCCCCTCCTCAGGTGCACGCCTGTGCAATTGTGAGGTGCCTTGGAATGGAGCTTTGCAGAGACTCTGATGCCACCTCTCCCCTCCACCCCTCTGCCCTCTGGATCTACAACAGCGGCCATCCACAACCCCTTCTTCTTTCAACCCTTCAGCCCCGTCTCCCCATCCCACTGAAACTGCAGCCTCAGGGGGGTGGGAAGAACAACCAAGTCAACTCATGATAGTTACTAGATAAAGTGCCAGTAGATGGCACTCAACAATATGGGTTTTATGGGACCCATAAAGCTTCTTGTCCATGCACCTCTTTACATGGAGCTCTTAATCAGTGTCTTGGGACCCTGGCATGGCTTCTCAGGAGATGAAAATGTGGTATCAAAAATTCTTTCAGTGATACCTGTGCAGCCTCCAGACTGCAGGATCTAACGAAAGTAAGCGGTAACCTGTCCCTCCTTTAACCTTTTCATGAAACACACACACAATTTATGGGTTTTATGCCCCAAAATAAGGGGGTAATAAGTCCGATTTTGATCCCCCCCCCCTCCTTGACACAAAAAAACTCTTTTCAATGTAGTGTAATGCTGATTTCACATTGTTGTTTGCACTGTTGGCCCAGTAAGAGATATTAGCTCACCCACCTTCTCTCACTGATTTCACACAAACTTTGCTCTACTTTTACCCATTGCCACCAGAGGTCGCTCAAGTAAGATTTTGACTTTTAAAATACCTAGATGGAGCCAGTGCTGTTTACATGGATACTAAGCAAATGGTTTCTATAGCAACAATAACCATGCAGAAGAACTTGCTTCTCTATTTGCATTACTCGATTCCTCAGTGGTTCAGACACTGCAGTGGGAATTGTAGCAACAGCAAAGGTTCTGAATAGCTGATCTGAAATTATTGCTGCAGAAACTGGCACAAGCACACTGGCAGAGATGGTATCAAAGTAACCTTCTAAATCAATGGCACATCCTTATAAAGACATGTCTACATGCGGCATCTCAAACTATAACCTGCCCCAGTGTATTCTCCATATATTTTGAATGACCAATTACTTTGCACATGGTGCATAATTAAGTTACATAGGAGCACTTCAAGTGTAACATCAGGGGGGCTCTTCAAGATATTTCACTTGTAACACGACGGGTCGGGTCAGTTAAGTAATTTTAAAATGGTCAAGAAAATGGGCTGGTTTTGTTATCTAAATGTGTTTTGTGTACGGTCATGGCTAATTCAAATCTTGTGAGATATGGGAACATACAAGAAACACACATTAAGACCCTCAACATTAATGACAATTTTGCCAGGGATTTCGCTGGTGCGGGATATGACATTAATTCCATATTCAGGTTGCTGCCACTGTTCCATGAAAGAGACCGTAGCTGTAAAGTATAACAGGGCTCCTGCAGGGAAGTGTTATAATTAGATGAGTCTCCCTGTGGAAATGAACTGCGCTTGTTGATGTTTGCTTCAGTGCTTGCAAAACAATTCTGAGGAGGTAGGTGGAGCTATGGCCTGGTTCAAACCACAGTCACAGAACTAAACAGGGTTCTGTCAAAAAAACCGAAATGCAAAGTTTTCTTTAGACGTAGCAGCAAAAGGAGGGGGGGGGAAGCTTGTTATTTTGCTACCNTCTGTCAAAAAAACCGAAATGCAAAGTTTTCTTTAGACGTAGCAGCAAAAGGAGGGGGGGGAAGCTTGTTATTTTGCTACTACCCGTGGAATTAAACACCTTCAAGAGCAATGGAACAAGACCCTGCCTTTATGCAGGGAGTGGGACTGCGTGGCTGCTGTCTGTCCTTCGAACACCATCCCCCTTGCCTCGGTTTGGTCTCACTTTGCAATTCCAGAAGATTAATTCTTCGGCGAGCTGGGATGCTATCGCAGAATCAACCCTCTGTGTTAGTAATGTTCTTCCAATGGCCATGGGCAGGGCCGGCGCAACCCATTAGGCGACCTAGGCGGTCGCCTAGGGCGCTGCTATTTGGGGGGCGCTGGCGCCCCGGCCGGCCGTGGAATTTTGGGGGCGGGACCTTCCGCCGCCGCTGTTGGGGGCGGCATTTCAGGGGCGGGACCTTCCGCCGCCTAGGGCGCCGGAAAAGCTGGCGGCGCTCCTGTCCATGGGTTCAGAACAGCCCCTCGAGCTGCCTTGCCAGAGGGCGGATGTGTTTTGTTCCTAACACAGGATACTTTGGTGGCTATGGATGCAGACTGGAGAGCTATACTGGCTAATTCTATTACTGTAATTCAATTGCATAAAGTCTCCCTTACTCTCCAAGATAGGACTGACTTCAGAAGGGTCTGCTACCGGAACACCGGCAACAACAGTCCTGCTGAGGAGAGAGATCGTTCTGCACGTTATTCAAAAAACCCTTTGATGTGGATTTAGAGCCTGCTCCAAAGCTCACTGCAGTCCCCGGAAAGGCTCCCATTGACTTTGATGGGCTTCCAGTCAGGCCCTTAAGCAGCTATTTCATCAGCATCTTCAAACAGCACAACAAGATCAGGCTTAGGGCCTCTATTTCAAAGGATTGCAGTGACTGACTGAATAGTCGGACAGCACAGAATTAGCATGCTAGATGCACAGCGGTGTCGGGCCCTGCCTTTATCTCTCCCTTACCTACCTCACGAAGATAGCAGGAGGTTTAATTAGGCTTTGGGAAGGGCTCTGAGATGCCCAGAATAATCGCCTTCCTCCTGGGAGGATTCTTTGAGTCCCTCCTGACCCCCCACCTCCCCATGTCAGAACCATTACAGTGCCCTGTTCATCTGTCCCACTGAGAGCCATCAGAGAATGGATACCAGGACTCAAGTACCCAGAGGATGACAGGGTCTCTTCCCCAAGACTTCCCGCACCCTGCCTTACCCCAAAGCCACAGCCAGCCTTACAGAGCTCCCAAACAACTCCGCTTTCTGAACAGGTATTGAGACAGGCTGCCTGATTTGTGCTGCTGCTTTATGCTGGATCCAGTGTCAGGTTCTGGCCATGTAAACAGTGACACTCACCCCAGTTTACGTACAGAAATATACAGCAGGAAGACAGGGAATGGATCACTTGATGATTAACTGCTCTCTTCATTCCCTCAGAAGTACCTGGCACCGGCCACTGTCGGAAAACAGGATACTGGACTTGATGGACCATTGGTCTGACCCAGTATGGCCGTTCTTATGCTCCTTATTAACTCGGGGCCAGTTCCTCAGTTGACGTTGTGCAGCATCTGGCTTTTGATTTCAATGGAGCTATACCAGTTCACCAGCCCAGAATCTGTCCCTCAGCACCCAGTTTTACTTAACACAGTGACCTTGCTCAGCTGTTGCTTCCTTCTACATGCTTTTACCTCCTGTCCTCTTTCATGGAGAGACTAAAAGAACCGTTAACCTCCTGTAATTATTTTAAAGCAATGTTAGAGGCTCAGTTAAGCAATGAAACTCAAGAGACTGCAGCTCAGTGATGAGGCATTAAATCATTCCTCATTGTGTGTCTGTAACATATGATACTAAATTCTGTCCTCAGACATGTGCCCACTTGCCAGGGACTTCGATGGGATTTTCGTGCCCCTTTTCCGAAAGCAGAATTTAGCTAGAAAGGTGGCGCAAGCTGCTTAGCCATTCCAACACCCTGAGTTAAAGAGGAGGAGGGAAGAGCAGCATCCAATTGGGAAGAGGTTTTGTCAGGGGTTTGGTCACTGGCATTGGAGAATGGAAGGAGACTTGAATGGGGAGAACAAGTCAAAGGGCCTGAAGGGGGAAGGGGTCCCAAAAATTAAGCATCTACAGCAAATCCAGACTATTTATTTGACTCAAAGCCCCCAAGCCAGATCCTGATTTCTGTTCCCCCAAAGTAGATCTGGAGTAAGTCAAACACCAGGACAACCGAGAGCAGGATCTGGGACCTTGCCTTTTGAGAGCACCATCAGTGGAGAAGTAATCAACAACCAGCTGTGTCTGGCTGATTAACCACAGATCTCATTCCAAGCCTGCTGTCCAGGTCTCAGAAGTGACTCATGGTTATTCAGAAATCAGTCCCTGAAGAAGAACAGACGTGTCCTTTCTCTAGTAGTGGCCCTTTGGAAAGGCAAAGAATTATACTATCAGCCTTCAGCTGGATCAGCTAGCCACAAGCTACTCCCAGACAGGAAACCCGCAGCTGGACTGATGACCCCAGCTCAGAAACACTGCCAGGTATGCAGAGCAGGGATCATCCACGCAAAGAGGGCAGAGGGAGTACAGTACACTGAGGAGAGAGTGAAGAGTCAGACAAGAGTAGCAAAAATCTAGATCAGTTGCTTGTCTGCTCCTGCAGACTGGCTCAACCCTGTATTAAGCACCCTGGAGGTACCTGCTCATTAAAGCAGATTAATGATTAAACTGTTCCATACACCTGAGCGCTGCACTTCTTGGCAGTCTCCCAGCCTGGCAGGTGTATGTCAACATCTCCCGATGTTCTCTGTGTATGCTGCAGAATGCTGAGGAGTTCTCTGCCTGGGACATACCGCAGGACACTGCCAGAGAACATGCAAGGTCACTCCAGCTCTCTGGATGACAGTCTCTTCTATAGGATTCGGCTCCCCTGCTTGCGTTATTTCCAAAGCACAGAGACTCTGCAGAATACAACAACATTCTTCTCATTTAGTAAAGGAAAATTAAACCTACTCGAAGCTCCATACCTTTCCATGGGCCGGAGAGGAATGGAGTCCTAGAGCTAGTTAAGTTAAAGGCACTCAAGGCTGGAGTGGCAAGTCAGCCATGAC
Source organism: Platysternon megacephalum (assembly GCA_003942145.1). NCBI lineage: Eukaryota > Metazoa > Chordata > Testudines > Platysternidae > Platysternon > Platysternon megacephalum. The sequence continues at coordinate 2,018,367 of QXTE01000196.1, read as the reverse complement.
GATACAACAGCTTGTTAACACCATGGCAGGGAGCTCTCTGCAGACAGCATAGACAGGCAGCAGGGAGACCAATCTCTCCTCTTAGAACTGCTCTGCCTACCCTCCAAGTGGTAAGATAAGCTAAGCAATGAACACAGACTTGCGTTCCAGGCCCTGTCGCTCATAGGAACACTAATCGGCTTGCAGTTTTTCCACATCTGAGGATTGGTCAACAGCACTTAAAGCTCGGAATGACATTAGAAGCAAAACCCTGAGATTCTTACTGAACCCTAGGGAAATAGGACATGAATCATTCTGAAACTATCACTGCCTCTGTAATCACCCATTACAGCCTGGCATAAAGGTGTAAGCGGAGTCAGAATGAGCTCTCCCCTGACATCTGGTGGTGAATTGTGGCGAGTTATGGAAAAGTACTTCAGGGGCTGATCTCGTTTGCATGGGCACCCCCACCCCGCCTAGCCCGAAGACATATTGGCAGGGGCGGATTAATAATTTTGCCGCCCCTAGGCCCTGAAATAATTGCCCCGCCCCGACTCCACCCTTTTCCCTCCCCCATTTCCAACCCCTTCCCCAAAGTCCCGCCCTAACTCCGCCCCCTCCCTGCCCCTATTGGATCCCTTCCCCAAATCCCCACCCCAGCCCCGCCTCCTCCCCAGCACGCCGCGTTCTCCCTCCTCCCCCTCCCTCCCTGACCAGCGAAACAGCTGTTTCATGGCGCAAGCGCTGGGAGGGAGGGGAGAGAAACAGGAAGCGGCGGCGTGCTCGCGGAGGAGGCAGCTGGAGCAGGGGAACTTCTCTGGGGGGTGCTCAAATTTGCCGCCCCTGCAAATTTGCCGCCCTAGGCCTAAGCCTTGTCGGCCTAGGCGATAATACGCCGCTGCATATTGGTGAGCAGCTAGCGGAGAGGCACGGCCAGCTGTGGCTGGTGGATAGGCGCAGCTAACAGGACAGCTGGCGGAGAGGACTGGAGCAGAACCCCACAGAGAGGTGTGGCAATCGGCCGTCGAGGGCTCGAGCAGCGGAGAGTGTAAGGTGCCTCCATACCTCCCCACCCCTTTCACCCAGGCTAGGAGGTGAACTCTGCAGATGAACTTCTGAACTCTGGGGCTGCACTGACCAAGGACAGCAATTGTGAGTTGGGTGGCTTTTGGGTGGCTGGACTTAAGACCCTGAGGGGAAAAGGACACTGCCCAACTTGCTTGGGGGTGAGTCTTTGCTCATGGTTTGTGTTATGAGACCTGTTTGTGATGTTTCCCCAATATAATGCTGCATTGTTTCCCTCCTTTATTAAAAGGCTTTTGCTACACTCAGACTCCGTGCTTGCAAGAGGGGAAGTATTGCCTCTTAGAGGCACCGAGGGGGGTGGTACGTAATTGTCCCAGGTCAGTGGGTGGGGGCTCGAGCCGGTTCTGCTTTGTGTTATTGAAAAGGCCCTTGTTGCTGCCAACTCTGATGGGCAGAAGGGTTACAGAGGGGAAGGGAGGAAAGCAAAAGGCTGGGCTGCATCCACCAGTCTATTGTTCCACTGATCTGACACCAGACCAAGCTTTACAAAGGACTTTGCTGCTCAGCTCCTGGGCGCTAAGCATGGCTGCACTCGTTACTTTATTGCACTTGAGCATTCTAACCCCTCTTCCCAATGTCACGCTTGGAATTAAGTGTGTCATGGACGTTCAGCGAGTGGTTTAAACCCTCATTCTTTCAACCACTACTACACAGCACATTTCCCCAGGAGCCAATTCTAAAGTGATCCTAGGCCTGAGATACCGTAGTCTATAAAATGAAAGTTTCTTCCATGGTCCCTTAGCAAGCATTTAAATATTCTAGCATGCACCTCGGTAGGCTGGACTCAACCTAGGTGGCAGAATCGTGATCATGCATATTTAGAATATTCTTCCACTATGGCACAGGCACACTTTCATTCTGTTCCAGCTGAGCACGTGTCATCACATTCATTCTGCTTAGCATGACCTAGATATACAGCTGTGAATATTTTGTGACTTTGCCTTCAGTTAGATTCAGCTATTCAGAATGGTAGTGAGAATTCAAAGCTTTTCTGTCAAATACACGTCTCCAGGATCAAATCCATGTAGCCTGCAATTCCACGTAGAATGCATTTTCCATCTCCACACATGCTCTACGTTTACATGCCTTTGTCATACAGCAATGTGGGAGCAGGAAAATTAGTCAAAAAGTCAGCCTCTGTTTAAGAGCTTAGCATGGGGCCAAAACCAAAATTGTGTGACATGAGTAGCCCATTTCTAAGCTTGAATACTACATCTATCCATCATAATAACCGAGGATCTATACCGTATACATCATCATATACTTCCTACACTTTGCTTGTAATACACCTCTACCCCGATAGAACGCTGTCCTCGGGAGCCAAAAAATCTTACCGCGTTATAGGTGAAACCGAGTTATATCGAACTTGCTTTGATCCACTGGAGTGCACAGCCCCCCGCCCGGAGCGCTGCTTTACCGCGTTATATTCGAATTCATGTTATATCGGGTCGTGTTATATCGGGGTAGAGGTGTATTTGTAGAATATTTTGCCAAACAGATTATCTAACAGATCTATTGTACATATAATTCATGAAGCCAACAAAACCCCTATCTTGATGTATTCAACCAATATTATTTCACCAGCTTTGCCTGAAGTCACTACCTGAGTTGGGGGGAACATTGCAAAGAAGAATTTGCAAACGCTGATTTGACCAAACAATTACATGAACTTACAGTTTCTTTCCGTGACCCTTTTTATTTACCCTGGATATTTGCACAAGTGAATTTTTCTTTGCAAGAGTGTTGGCAGGTCAGTGTGCCAGGAAGACTTCATGGGTATGCTCCCATGAGTATTTGCAAGGATATCTCGAAAAGCTTTGAGTGGGCTTAGATTTCACCCAGATCAGCACAGAAAGCATACCACATGACTCAGTGTGAATAGCAAGTTTGAATGGTCAATAATCAAAGCAATAGGGAAGGTGAATGATTCACAAGCCATCCATGGACTGGAGTATGTTTGCATTAACTGTTCAAACACCACACCCGTTCATAAAAGCCTAAGTGTTTGCAAATCATTCACAAATAGAAAAGGGAGCTACGTTTGTCCGGATATGAAGAAGTTTGTCCAGCCCTAGTCACTACCATGTTTCTAGGATTCATTCATTCCTGCCCTATGTTTAGCATTATGCCCTCAACACAGCAGATTTGAGCTTCTGCTGCAAGAAGCTGTAAAGCAAGGGTGGCCAATCGGCAGCTCCAGAGCCGCATGCGGCTCTTAAGAAGGTAATATGCCAGGAGCTGACTCTGGGGGAACAATGGTGGGTACTCGGCACCCACCGGTAGCCCTACCGGCACCCACCCCTCCCTCCCTCCGTCCCCCAGCACCTCCCACGCGCCGGTGCCCCCCCACCCATCAGCGCCTCCCCCTCCCTCCCTCCCTGTGCCTCCCACCCACCGCAATCAGCTGGCTCTGGAGGGGAGGGGGGAGAAGCGAGGACACGGTGCGCAGCCTCCCGCCTCCCTCCCCCAGTGCCTCCTCCTCCCTCTCCGTGCCTCCCGCCCACCGTGATTAGCTGTTTTGCAGCGCGCAGGAGGCTCTGTGGGGAGAGGGGGAGGAGTGAGGACGCAGCTCACTCAAGGGAGGGGGCGGTGTGACATTATTGGCATGAACTGTGACCGTATAGATCATTGTTGCAACTAGGGTCTTATGGTTGCACCAGGTCTTGTACAGAGGAGGCCAAGTGGGGTGTCTATGGAAAGGTTGTAGTTTGCTGGTTATGATTATGCTGTTTGTGTGTGTGTATCATTTTTGTATTTGAAGTTATGAATATTGGCCATGTACTTGTATCTCCATGTGTTTGATTCTAAGTAGCCTCAGTGAAGCATTTGGTCAGCTTCTTGAGAAGGGACTATTCTCAGTAAGTGCCCAATCAAAAAACACTTAACTGACAATGGACTTTGGGAGACGTCAATCCATATCTGAGCTTTCCTGGGAACGTTCAAACTAACATGTAAACAATGGCGTCGTCCTGCAAAAAGCTGAATCATTCATAGACATGTGACTTGCCCAGGTGGCTTACAAACTCCATCTTGTTGCTGTGACTTTGCACAGAAGAACAAAGGGGTTTCCACCCACAAAAGAGAGAATATAAAAGGCCCTGGAAGCCTCTCCATTTTGACTTCAGCTGGTTCAAGAGATGGCCTCTCCACCCCCAAGAGATTCCTGAAAGAAACTGGAACAAAGGACAGTAACTACGGGGGTGTGAGTGATTGCTGGACCCAGACTAGGAAGGAGTCCAGTCTGTGAAAGAAGCTTATTGGAACACCTCTAAGGGTGAGATTTACCTGTATGCAGTTTCTTAATATATTAGGCTTAGACTTGCGTGTTTTGCTTGATTTTGCTTGGTGACTTACTTTGTTCTGTCAGTTATTACTTGGAACCACTTAAATCCTACTTCTTATACTTAATAAAATCACTTTTTGCTTATTAATTAACCCAGAGAAAGTAATTAATACCTGGGGGAGCAAACAGCTGTGCATATCTCTCTATCAGTGTTATAGAGGGCGGACAATTTATGAGTTTACCCTGTATAAGCTTTAAACAGAGTAAAACTGATTTATTTGGGGTTTGGATCCCATTGGGAACTGGATATCTGGGTGCTAGAGACAGGAGCACTTCTTAAGCTGTTTTCAGTGAAGTCTGCAGCTTTTGGGGGACGTGGTTCAGACCGAGGTCTGTGTTTGCAGCAGGCTAGTGTGTCTGGCTCAACAAGACAGGGTTCTGAAGTCCCAAGCTGGCGGGGAAAATGGGCTCAGAGGTAGTCTCAGCTCATCAGGTGGCAGTCCCAAGGGGGGGGTTCTGTGATGGAACCCGTCACAGGCAGAATGGGGCAGGAAGAGGTGGAGTGGGGACTTGGGGAAAGGGCTGGAGTGGGGGGCAGGGCCTGAGGCAGAGCCAGGGGTCCAGCACCCCCTGGCCAGTGTCTCCTTGAATACAACACACGGTGACTAGCTGGTGTGGAAATTTTTAACCAACATTTTTCTTACACCATATAAAACTGGAAGGCAAGTGCAAACAGAAAAGAAAATACACACATGAAAATCGAGGCTTCCAACAGGAGTGAGAGAATAAGTACTTTTTCACTGAATGTAATGGTCAGGCCATGTGTTTTCTTTGCCAGACGTGTGTATCTCAGTTCAAATCTTCAAATTTGCAGCGTCATTTCGTTTCTAGCCAGGCACACAGGGCCGGCTCCAGGCACCAGCGTAGCAAGCAGGTGCCTGGGGCAGCCAATGAAGAGGGGGGTGGCGCGTCCGGCCGTTCTGCGGCAATTCGGCGGCAGGGCCGTCACTCCCTCTCGGAGCAAAGGATCTGCTGCCGAATTGCCGCCTTAGAATGAAGCAGCGCTAGAGCTGCCGCCAATCGCGACTTTTTTTTTTTTTTTCCCTCTCTTCCCTCCTGCTTGGGGCAGCAAAAATGCTAGAGCCGGCCCTGCATGCACATATGGATCAAGAATTCCCACAAGGTTCTGAACTCCGCACTGGAAAACTCAAAACTCTGAAAAACCAAACAGATGTAGAAGCCCAGTTCTTCACCAGATTTGCCAACCAATCGCAGACTGCAACATTAGCCTCCTATTATGTGGCCTGACACATAGCCCATGCGAAAAAGCCCTACTCTGAAGGTGAGTTCATAAAAACATGCCTCACTGATGTGATGTGATTTCAATCCTGTCACCAGAGAATGAGAATCTACAGCAGAAAATTTCTGGCCTTCAGCTTTCACGCCACACAATAGAACGCAGAATCTCCGACCTGAACAGTGACATCAAATCACAACTGCACTTGCATCTTCAGCAGTGAAAGTATTTGAACATCGCTTTGGATAAGTTGTGCCATGCACAGGACAAACCTCAATTATCTGTATTTGTCCGGACTGTGTCTGACGACTGTGTTGTAACGGAAGAACTCCTGGATATCGTGCCACTAAAGGACAGAACTCGTGGACGAGATCTAAAGGAGGCATTGATGTTGCTAGTTGCGAAACACCACTTCCCTTTACAGAAGCTCTCTGCCATTGCAACAGACGGGGCTCCATCCATGTGGGGAATCTGTGAATGGATTAGTAGGGTTTTGTAAGTCTGACGAGAGCCTTCCCGAATTATGGACGTTTCACTGTATTATTCATCGGGAGCAACTGGTATCTAAAAATCTCAAATTTGATCATGTCATGAAACCTGTCTTGCACATTGTGAATTTCATTCTCTCAAATGCACTCAGTCACAGACAATTTCAAAATTGGGGGGGGAGGGATAGCTCAGTGGTTTGAGCACTGGCCCGCTAAACCCAGGGTTGTGAGTTCAATCCTTGAGGGGGCCATTTAGGGATCTGGGGCAAAAAATTGGTCCTGCTAGTGAAGGCAGGGGACTGGACTCAATGACCTTCCAAGGTCCCTTCCAGTTCTATGAGATAGGTATATCTCCATATATTAAATTATATTAAATATATTATTAAAAAAAAAATCTAACTGAAGAACTGGATGAAGACAACTCCCCTGCCGATTTGCCATTTCATGTGCAGTTTGATGACTCTCAAGAGGTAAAGTTATTTCCCGTTTTTTTCGAGCTCCTGGAACCAGTAACATTGTTTATGGAGGCGAAGCACAGAATACACCCCAGATCCTGGGGGGGTTCTAGATTTGTCACTTCTTGGAGACATGCTGCTGCATTTGGATAAACTAAACGTGGACTTACAAGGAAAATTCCAGTTGCTGTCTGATCTAGTGCAAAGCATATTTGCATTCATGAACAAACTGCATTTGTTTCACAGACAAATGCTTGAGGGAAAGCTGACACACTTTCCCTCAATGTCACAACTTCAAGCTAGATCAAAAGAAGATGCAGCAGAACCCCCAAAACTGAGCACAACTAGATATGCAAGTGTGATTAAAGATCTTAAGGACAATTTTTAGGAAAGATTCCAAGATTTGCAGCAGAAAAGACCTCAAATCAGATTTCTAATTGACCCTTTTAGTGCTGAAGCCGATTGTCTGAAGCCACCTTTAGTCACCGACAAAGCAACATCCCAGATGGAAATAATAGAACTTTTGGAAGATGACAGATTGAAATCTGTTCAGAAGACAGAGGGGATCCTTACTTTCTGGAAATCTGTACTAAAGGATAAATACCCCACATCAGAGGTGCAGCCCTAAAATTAATCTCGATGTTTGCCTCGACCTATCTTCGTGAGTCTGTTTTCTCGACACTCAAACATGTAAAATCCAAGCACCGATCCATTTGGACAGACAGCCGCTTAAGAGAACGGCTGGGCATGAGCACAACTGAACACAAACCAAACTTCAAGGGAATTGTTGAAAGCAAAGATTGCCAGAAGCCCCACTAAGTAAAAAGTTATGTTTTTATTATTATCGTTAACTATATATTATAAACGTATAATTAATATCCATTGTCAAATTATATAATGATTATGTGTGTGCATATATATATATATATATACACACACACACACACACACATGTATATAACCATTACATATTACTGTGGCTCTTTGACAATGTACATTGGTAAATTCTGGTTACTTCTCAGGCTCAGGTTGGCCACCCCTGCAAAGGCTTCCCTGCCACTGAATCAAAATGGAATACATGATCTTCCCCTTCACTAGCAGCCACATAATGTGCTATTACAGGCACTGCACAGCTGCCTATCAGCACAGCAGTTGGGCACTATGCCCTCCTGACTGGATGTTGTTCAGCCAAGTAGGATGCTAGTGTAACCCACACACCTCCTGGGTGTGGTGCTCTGTCCCCTCTAGTGGCACCGAGACCACTTAGAGAGAGAGAAAGAGATTAACGAGTCTGCTCTACAACCTTAGCTAAGAGCCAGTTGGCTTTTAGCTCATGCGGTAGAGCAGTGGTCCCCAACGTGGTGCCCGCCGGGGCATTTATGTGCGCCCGCCTAGTGCCCAGCAGGGGAGAGAAGCCACGGCCCCGCACCTGACAGGGACAGAGAACTCAGGCTGCGGGCGCGGTGTTCCCTGTTCGCGGCAGGCGCGGGGCCCGCCTAGTGCCCAGCAGGGGAGAGAAGCCGGGACCCCGCGCCTGCCGGGGACAGAGAACACCGGGGCTGCAGGCTGTGGGTGCCAGTGTTCTCGGTCCCTGGCAGGCGCGGGGCCGCGGCTTAAGCCAGAGAGAAGCCAGGGCCCCGCGCCTGCCGGGGACAGAGAACTCCGGGGCTGCGGGCGCCCGTGTTCTCTGTTCTCGCGGCTTCTCTCCAGCTTCTCTCTTCTCTCTGGATTCATATATTATGTAATATTAAATATGATGTTTTTCATATTATTTAATGTACAAATACAAAATAAGCCTTGAAAAATTGTTGGCGCCCGCCACACTCTTCTGAAAACATGAATGTGCTACTGGCCACGAAAAGGTTGGGGACCACTGTGGTAGAGGCTCATACACTAAGCTCCAGAGGCACCAGGTTCGATCCTGCCCGCCAACAACCAGGGTCTGTCGGTGTTACACTAGCATAGCTTCCTTTTGAAGCCGACTATCGCTGGCTGAGCACTGAAATGGATACATCACTCATCAGGCTGGAAGATTAGATCTACATCTCTGAAGACTACCATGACTCCCGCCACCCTCATCTGTTACAGACCCACCCATGGGGAGGAGGAGGATCGGATCACCAATGGGTGTTGTCACAAGTGGTTTCCCCTCCTTCCAGCCTATTGGAAGAGCTGGTCTGACCAGTCTCCTAACCCAGGACCCATGTAGAAGAGTAACTCCAGCACTGAAGCTGCAGGAACTTCCATGAGGTGTATAACTGACCTGGAGATTGATGGGCTCCTGAGCAGGAGGAATTAGAATGCTCCTTGTAATCTCATTATTGGTAGCACCAACCAAGAGGCGAGTCCCATTGGGCCAGGATACAGACAGTCAGACAGCCCCTGCCCTGCCCTAAATAAACAAGACAGACAGAAGGTGGGCAGGGAAAAGAAGTGACTTGCCCTAGGCCTCACACGGCTAGAGCCGGCCAAACTCAGAATTTCCAGATTACAAGAAATTTGACCTATTGAAATCTGGTTTCACTCCGAATCTGAACAAACCCACTTTTTTCTAAATTTCCCATGAATCATAATGTCCAAAAAAGTTGCACTGACACATGGTGTTCCTGAAATGAAACCTGCTCTCTGGGAGCCTGCCAGCTGCTGACTGAAATAGACATGGTTCTTGTCAGTTTCACAGATGCTTTTCAGCACTTGGAAGGAAACCTGAAGCCCTGGCATGGTGGTGGTGCTGCCCAGGGCACTGGAGCCTTAAAGTCTGGGCTCCCTATCAACCCACTAGGAAGCCAAGCAGGGTTCCATCAGAACCCTGCCTGTGATTCAAAATGTTCTGGGTTCGATGAATTCGCATTTTCTCATTAAATGGTTTCCCAACCAGCTCTGCTCACAGAACAGAGCTGGGAACAGAACCCAAGTCCCCCCTCCCCATTTGGAGCGCAAAGAAAACCAGATTGGGCCCCTTGTGTACATGAAAGACGCCTCAGTAAACACCCTTTGGCATAGTGACTGCTGTATGGCACTGCCTCTGGGCCTCAAGCAGTTGCTCGTTCAGTCCTACAACACCGCACTAGAAACAGCCCCAATTTGCACACGAGATCAAACAATCACTGTTACAAAACATCATGGCCCAAGCCTGGCTGCTTACCTTGTCAATGACTTCTTGTTTTTATTGCCCGGCATTACAACCAATTAGCAGCAACAAAATCGCAGCTGACTGGCATGTTCCATGCAGAGAAGCATCAAAGCACTCAGATGCTCCTGTAAACCTCTTTGCTTGAGAAGTCAGACTAGAGATTTTGGGAGAGCAGTCTTTCTTGGGAGGTTTCCATTGCTGTCTTGTTTGGGTGGAGGGTGGCTTTTCTCTAAAAGATCTTGTGTATATGTCTGGTACAGACCAGAAAAGCAGACATGGAATAGTGCATTGGATTGTAATGCACATAAGAGGTTCCAGTTCAGTTTGCATTTCAGGCAGAGGTTTGGGTTGTTATTTGGATTTCATGCGCCATCCATTGTTAATGCCAATCCTCGCTCCCTCATGCAGCAATTTCTTAAAATGGACAGAATGGACTTTTGTAAATCAAAAGAAACTCTGCTCACTTAGGCCCACAGCCCAATAGATCCAGTACCAGGCTTACAATGGCACCAGTGGCTCCATGGAGCCGGGCCCATGCTCAGAAGAGGCCCAGGCCTGCTCTGCTTGCACTGTGCCCCGAGACCCCGCCAGCCCCCCACCCCACCCACCACTTGCTCCTCTTAGCCTGCCCACCAGCCGGCTGAGGGCTCCTCTCCACCCCCTGGCCCCACCTGCCGGCTTCTTGCCAGCAAGTTAAAGAAGTATGGATTGGTTGAATGGACTATAAGGTGGATAGAAAGCTGGCTAGATCGTCGGGCTCAACGGGTAGTGATCAACGACTCGATGTCTACTTGGCAGCCGGTATCAAGCGGAGTGCCCCAGGGGTCGGTCCTGGGCAGTGTTCCCAANGTCTGGGCCAGGCTTCCCCGGAAGGGGGGGGGTGTTCCGGTGTTGGGAGAGGGGGATGTGCGGTGCCGCATGGTCCACCCCGCGGGGGGAAGGAGCACTCTGGCAGCACAGGGCCGGGCGGGCGACTGTGCATCTGCCAACTGCTGGTTTGTAAATAGTGCCCTCCAGGGCTGGCGCTCCCATTAGGCGACCTAGGCGGTCGCCTAGGGCACTGCTATTTTGGGGGCGCCTGCGCCCCCACCGCCCGTAGAAATTTGGGGGCGGGGCCTTCCGCCGCCGCTGTTGGGGGCGGGATTTCGGGGGCGGGACCTGCCGCCGCCTAGGGCGCCGGCAAAGCTGGCGCCACTACTGGTGCCCTCGCGCTGGGCAGAGCGGGGCCGCCCCTGCCATGCCATATCCCTGGCCGGCCCCTCGCTCCGGGGGCCGGCCCCCCCGCACCATGCTCCATTGCCGCCATGGGGGCCCACAAATATGTTTGGCGCCGAGCCCACAAAAGGTTAATCCTGCCCTGAATAGATCTGAAAATAAGTAGGATTTGCCCTCTAGAATATTATCCAGTTGAAATACAACCTTCTAAAGGACGTTCCCACCATCCAGACTTGGGGTACAGCCAACATAGACACACTGGAGTGTGATATGTGATGGACAGGGTTAGTGTGCAGTGTGTGTAGACGGAAGGGGGGTTAGCCTGAGTTAGAACTCCAGACTTAAACTGCAGTGTAGATGCACCCACAGAATAAGGGACTCTTCAGAAAAATGGGGACTGCAGCATTTCACAATGATAGCCCTACTGATGACAATGAACTTGTGCCAACTTATGCCAGGGATACCGTGGCCCTTCATTTTCAAAGCCCTTTATAAATATAACTCATTGCTAATTAAGCCTTATAATGCCTCTGTGAGGCGAGTAAGCAGCTGCACTGCAGATTTTTTCCAAAACTAAAAAGATCCAGACCATGATAGAAAGGCACCTTAATCTCTCTTCCTGAGGAGCAGAGGTTAATCAGCCTGCATAATGATAACTCAGTGCAGGGCACTGTGCTGAACTCCTGAGCTGGATTTCTGTTGCATCTGTTTCCTCAGATTCTGTTTATTTAAGCACAAAACTCAGCATCAAATCAGATTAAAGGCAATCTAGATCTTCACCAACAGGAACATTTATTATTATCATCTGTACTATATGAAAGAGGCTAGTAATAATTACTTATTTCTCTCTGGAAAGCCAATCGATTGTATGTATGTATACCTTCCCAAACAGGAAGATTAATTTGGTCAGCTTTTCATAGAAAAATAAAGTATTATCTCTTGTATCTCAAGAGGGTCATGTAAGGATCCGATGTCATCTCTTTCCTATCAAAGCCAGCAATGCTTTCAGACTGGCTTTTTTGTTGTTGTTGTTGTTAAGAGCAGAAGTTCACTTTATGCAACACTGAATCTCATAATGTGGCTATTTCTAGGGCGGGAACATGGCTTTCCCATTTTGTGCTTCTCTATCTTGAATCTCCTCTGCTGTTTTGTTTCAGGCTACATTTCCATATTTTAAATATAAATACACAACTTTTCTCAAGACATTTTTCCTTGGGTTTTGGCCCTTTTCCCGCTTATCCTTTTATTGTGATTTTTTCCCTCCTGTGCTCCAAACTTCCCCACAATTTTATTTTTAGATTTAAAATAAAACAGACATCTATCTGAGACTCCAGGCAGCCTAACAAGTCAGTAACAATACAGTATATAATGAAATGCCACCAGCATTCCAGCAGGAACCCAGCCAGACATCTACAAAATTCATTTTCACCCCTTCATCGTTACTGGAAACCTACCCTCCATCCTCCCCCCAAAGCCCTATCAAACAGATGTCTTTTGTACTGTATCTGGATGGTCACCAAATTGTTTCTCTCATCCTTCAGTCCTCCTCTATCTAGGCACTTGCATGGTACTTATCACAGTAATATCCAAATGACCTTGTGGGATGGGGACCACAGTGGCATCCTTTGTCATTTCAGAGAGGGAGCAGTTGAGGCCAAGCTGGAGGGTCTCACCTATCAGAAGTGACCTGATACCTAAGTGCGTTACTGTTCACAGGGCCACCTTTATAACACAAGCATATGTCGGACAGTCCTCTGAGGCCATGTCTACAGTGCGATGGAAAACCCCCAGAGGGTCTCAGAGCCCAGCCCCGGCTCTGAACTCTGCTTATTTTTGGCTACTTAAAATTACAGTCCCACCACTTAAGGAGGGAGGGGTCCCTTATAGCATCTTGAGTAGACACTGTCAAGTGGGTTTCATGATCAAGCAAATGATTCAGAAAGTACCAGGGTAGGACCCCAAGTTCCACTCTGCAAGGGGACTGGGCTTTATACCACAACAGTCGCTCAAAAAGCAGGGAAGTTTAGAGGTTATTACAGCTAGTCTCCCCCACTGGGGCAAGCTGCATGTCTGTTCTACCTCTTCTGAATTCAGACTTTGGATTCACTGCTTGTGATCTTTTGGATAAGCATAAAATGGCTGGCTTTGTGCTCTGCCACCATCTCAGATGTGCAGATGAAATGCATCAAAGGGGTGATGGAAAGTGACTTATCTCGGCATCCAAGCCCTATTAACATAACAAAGGAGACGGAAAGCAAGCCACCAGGAGTGGCTCAGCACCAGCAATTTGAAGTTGTGACTCAGTCAAACTGGGCATGGTGATGAGTGAGCAGAAACGTATCCAAGTCCCATCCATTTAAACCACTATAATAAAGTCATCCTGACTGGCACTGGCAGGAACATGTGCCGCTAGCAAAGGAGATACCAGCTTTGATTCTTCAGCTTCTCAAATTAAATTGAGCCGCTCCACCGTTTTCAGCCATACAAACAAGGGGCAGGATTTGTCGTGATGTGTCTGGAAGGAGTCAGGGAAGTGGCATTACCTGTCATATGGAGGCAGGAGCCTCATCAGTACAGCAGAAGACTTCTCAACATCCACATCAGTTATAGTTAAAGCTGACTGAATAAAATACTTCACCCACACAATGCACAAATAGCTTGCTGCAACATTCAGCCCCAGATCAACAAGACTCAAAAGAAGGATAACAAGAATATCCAGTTTAATTGTAAGGTTTTAAAAAACTCATCCAGGAGTTTTGGAAGGGATACAAACCCCAACCAAATCAAGAGGGTGTTAAGAAGAAAATTTCCCATAAATATCCCGTAACTGCTACTGCAGGGTTTCTTGCACCTTCCTCTGAAGCCAGTTTCAGAGGTTGCAAGGCTGGTGATAGAATTGCAAGTGATAGAGACAGCTGGTTTTGAGCCTCTCGAGGTAAGTGTGGGAGAGGACATGGGTAGGGGCAAAGTACCAAGAAGCGAAAGGATACAGTAAGTAGGAACGATCTGCTCTCCACATGCAGCAAACACTTCCTTGAAGCGTGCCTGTCAGAGTCTACCCTCCTAGGAATTTTAAACTCTCTTCCCTGATTGGTCCTCAGGTCAGGTGCCCACCAGGTACTATGTTTTAACCCTTTACTAACTATTCATGACAGTGCCTCATAAAGCCGTATGGTGAATAATGCCTGATGCAAGCGATGGCCAAAACCAAGGAGGAGCAGCGACAGCTCAAAGCAGCCTTAGAAGGAAGGTGGGAAGCAACTGTGACAAAGCAAAAACGTTGCACATAATGATGCAGAGACGGTTACCACTCACTGTGCTGTCATTGCTAAGCTTCGAGTGGGCTAACAGCCAGGAAGCTGCTGATGCAGTTATGTTGCTGACAGTGGTAACTGAGGAAGAGGCTAGAAGCTCAGAAGCACCCAAGATGCACAAAGGACTGAGAAAGGCAGACTGGGGCTGAGTGTAACCACAAAGCTAAAGCATCATTAACACTTTCCTATGGGCCAGAGATAGCATATCACCTCTTCGTGGCATCGCCACGCAACAGTGCAATGCCATGTCTGCCCTACCCCAACTCCCCGAATTTGGGACTTGGTTTGGCATGGAAGAATGAGGCCAGGCCTGGTTGTTAATTGAACCCACAATGGAACAGTTAGGGAAGCAGTAAGGCTGGGACACAGGAGCTAGAGAAATCACCAAGACTAGAGATGTGTGCTGTGTTATCCGTGTGGGAGAGAAGGTAGAGGATAGCTCTGTGGTCCATTGCCAATTAGCCTGGAGGAGAAAGACTTCATCTGTGTGGAATATTCTTTCCCTCTTTAGATCAAATCAGAAGCACATTGTGGAGCTGCGCTACTCTAGTTTGTGCAGAAAATGTGTCTTTAAGCACGAGGTGGTGCTCACACATGGACAGCTGCTTAAAAAACTGCTTTAAAGGTGTATGACAGCCTGGGGGAAGCATCTGTGTAATCTTCAGCAGCCCTCCAGAAGTGCACAAGTAATGCAACAGGAGGGGAGGGCTCCCGAGAGACAGGAAGCAAGGCAGGAAAAGGCATCCTTAGCTCCTAGATATGAGCTAAGTAAAGGAATAAAAGCAAGTTGCAAGAACTAGAGATGGATTTAGGCCCTGATGTTCAAATCCAGAATTTTAATCCAAAAGTACAGAGGATATGAGGGGAAATTGCATTAGTATAAAGGAGACTGAAATTCCACATCCCTCAGACCTTGTAGCCATGCCCGTGCCCAAACATGGCAGCACGCCTCTCCCACTGCACCTTCTGGGGAAGAGTCCATAGTCACTTAGCCTTTGAGCACCCAAGCAGTGACTTCTCTTGTGACTCACCTTCAGTCAGCTGCCCTGAACAGCTTCTAGCAGTGCTTGCTGCCTAACGGCAGTCCCAGAGCTCTTTAGGAAGTGTGCTTTTCCATCTTCGTGAGTACGTTACGTCCACAATCCCAGCAGGATACATCCACAGTCCACCTCTAAGTCCATCCACAAGGAACCGTTAACCCATCCGCACATTAAGCGCTGCCTGTAACAAAGTGGTCTGAAAAAAGTAAGGGTCCATCACACACCTGCCCATCCCTCTGCCCAGCTTCTCCTGCGGCGCTTCACCCCATCTCCCAGGCCCTGGAGGGGCCACAGTGGGGTCCCCGCCCCAGGCCAGCTGCTGCAGGGAGGGAGAGAGGAGGCAGCACTGCCCTCACCTGCTGGGCTCTTTCTGCTCCCTCCTGTGAGCATGGTGTCAGCTCCTGAGGTGGGGAGGAATCTGTGCCCGCTCCCTAATTGGCTGTTCTACTCACTTGCCCCTTGGAGAGGGTTTTCAAGAACAGGTTAGACAAACCCCGGTCGGGGATGGTCTAGTTATTACTGAGGCTATGTCTACACTACCGCAGTAAGTCGACCTATGCTACTCAACTCCAGCTACGTGAATAACGTAGCTGGAATCGATGTACCTTAGGTCGAGTTACCGCAGGGTCTACACTGTGGGGGGTCAGCGGGAGAAACTCTCCCGTCGACTTACCTTACTCTTCTCGTTGGGAGTAGAATACAGGGATCGACCGGAGAGAGATCTGCTGTCCATTTGGTGGGTCTTCACTGGACCCGCTAAATCGACCGCCGGTGGATCGATCTCAGAGCGTGGATCCCAGCTGTAGCGTAGGCATAGCCTGTCCTGCCATGAGTGCAGGGAACTGGACTAGATGACCTACTGAGGTCCCTTCCAGTCCTACATTTCTATGATTCTATAGAGCAGCCTGCTTGAGAATAAAGCTAATCCAGGACAGCTGTTACATTTTTTTTTTCTGTGCTGCGCCACACAGCCCCACAACAAAAATTAAGTTATTGAAAAAATCAAAACATATGCTTGGGAGGCAGGTTGGTCTAGTGGACAGGGCATTTGACTGGAAGTCTCGATAGCTGGGTTCTTTTCCCAGCTCTGCCACTGATTGGCTGTGTGACCTTGAGCAAGTCACTTCACCTCCTTGTGCCTCAGTAAGAAGGTGTGAATGCAGCAAAGAATCCTGTGGCACCTTATAGACTAACAGACGTTTTGCAGCATGAGCTTTCGTGGGTGAATACCCACTTCTTCGGATGCAAGGTGTGAATGTTTAACCAATTAGGGTAAATAACCAATGGAGCAATTTACCAAGGGCTGTGGGGGATTTTCCATCACTGTCAACTTTTAAATCAGAATGGGATGTTTTTCTAAAGGCTATGCTTTAGTTCAAACAGGAATTATTTTGGGGGAGCTCTATGGCCTATGTTATGCAGTGGTCAGACAAGAAGATCACAATTGTCCCTTCTGGCCTTAGAATCTATTATATATCATTGGGGTTTTTTTAAAGTAATGAAGCAGTTCAGGAAAAAGCAAGCAATCAGTTCACAAGTGTAACATTGCACACACTTCATATGGCCAGAAGAAACATCTGCTTAAAAGGGTTACCATTTGAAAAGGGGCATGTAGGTAAGAAAGCCAATTTTGGAGCAGGTCACAGTGTACAGTCATAGGTAATTTCACACTAATGTGCTGGCATATCACATACCTTGCCCCATGTTATTCCTAATACATCTTTTTATGCAGGCAGTCCTAAGGAAGCAGTCTGAAGGTAAACAATGTAGGAGAGAAAGAAAACAAGCTAACAGAGCAGTCTATTTGCAGTCTGTGATAAGGGAATCAGCAGTTGACAGAAGCAGATGAATACAGACCCCTCAAGAGGCTCTGGAGATAAGTCATCACCACTTTAGACAGTTCAGATTTCCTTCCATCAAATATCAGGCCCCACACGTCTGGGGGCATATTGTCATCTCAGCAGGTGGGAATTGGTGTATCCTTGAATCTCCCTGAATGACCCATAAAAGCTGGGATTAGCAATGTATTTTCTTCCCCCATTTAGTGTCAAGTGACCGTGACAATTACTAGAAATCCTCCTATTTCATTTCAGCAGCTACTCCATGAAAATAAGCCTGGGAAGCATTCTGAGTATGTCCGACAATATGACAGCAGTTACGTCTGAACACTGCTTACCACACTAGTCCCAACCGTTACATCACTTGCTAGATATTGCCAGATGGAACAATCGGCACAATGGGGCCAAATGCTTCATACTTCAGTATTTTTAATTCCTTAATGGCTAGAGACAATAATTTCCTACCAAAATAAGGGTCACAATAGCAAACATGCCCTTGACTTTCAGAGACGAACACACCGAGAATAAAATCTGTTTAATTAGAGTGTGGCATTCTCTGTGGAGAGCTAGAATGGAGGCTACCCGGCTATACTTCATCCAGGAGGGAAGCAACTACGCTTAGGCAATACTGGGAAACAGAAGGTACCAGGGTGCCAGACTCTGGCCCGGGGGGGAGGGGGGAGAGGAGTTACAAAAATAGAGTACAGTAAGTTTAGACTCAATACTGAGGCCTGCTTCACATACGAAGATTAAAGGCTAAATTCACCATCAGTGTAACCAGATCCAAGGCCACTGAACTCGATGGAGATTCATGCCACCAGTGAATCTGGCCAAGCTTGGGTGACATTCTATTGCCATCCTTGAATGAACTAGACAGGGTGTGTGTCACGCAGACTCTGGGGCGGAGAATAAGCTTCGGCATCTCAGAGGAGATTAATTTTAATCATATGATTTAGAAGATTTTAAAAAAAATGAAGTTTTCCACTTCCCTCAAAGGAAATACATTAGTGCAGACCTGTTCAGAGAAAGCCTAGCAAACACCACAGCTAAGAAGCTTGAAAGTTTTAAGTAACTGAGCTAGTAATTAATTTCAAAATGGACACCCCCCCCCCCAAAAAAAAACCCACAACAAAAATCAAAAATCCTGGGAGGAGCTCCAGCTAAAATTACACACAGCCACATGCAGTTCCCCCCAAAAAATCGTTCATTTCAAAGCCTTTTCCTGGGCTTTGATCTTCAAAAGCTCCAGCTGTTTATTAGAACTTGTTCTTCTTTAATTAAAAGAACTTGCCATTTCTTATTAATCAGTCAGCTCACTTTCAGTTATTTTCCCATTACTATATCCTTCATTGTTATTCCTGGATGTGTAAAGCACAGAAGTACGTGGATGTCTATTCTGGACTTATAAATCGGAACAAACTAAGCTTCCAATGGAACTACGTGCAATAATAAGACCAGGAGAATTTGGCTCACAGACCATAATAGGCAAAACCTATGAACCTGCAGTCCCGTCTACCTGGGTACACTCATACGCTATGCAGACCCCCACTGACTTATATGGAACGCCACACAGGGACCAAATGGTTACCATCACAGGTCCAATTGCAGGGTCAGGTAGTCCAATTGTGTAGTCCAATATTGTTAGTATCATTTTCATTTTTAGTGAAAGCACCTTGACATCCTCTATTTTGACATTCTTTCAATCTCAGACCTATTTTCATTGTGGTGCGCAACTGTGCTGGGTACTTGAATTTAAATATGAGAGGAAATAGGTAGAGGCTTGAATTTAAGAGGCAAAATGGTTTAAACTGGCAGTGAACTGGGACTCAGGAGAACAGGGTTCTAATCCAGGCTCTACTGTGGGACCTTGGGCAAGTCATTATAATTCTGTTTCCTCGCCCATTCTTTATCTATTTAGACTGCAAGTTCTTTGGGGCAGGAACTGTCCCATATTTTATTGGACATAGTATATGTACAGTACCTAGCACAATGGAGTTCTGATTTCAACTGGGACTTCCAAATGTTATTGTAATACCAGTAACAATTAGACTAATGCCACAGTCCATTTTCAGGTACATTCCCAATTACCCTGTTCCAAAGCCCATGGAGCTCAGTAGGGGGGAGGGATAGCTCAGTGGTTTGAGCATTGGCTCGTTAAACCCAGGGTTGTGAGTTCAATCCTTGATAGGGCCATTTAGGGATCTGGGGCAAAACCAGTACTTGGTCCTGCTAGTGAAGGCAGGGGGCTGGACTTGATGACCTTTCAGGGTCCCTTCCAGTTCTAGGAGATAGGTATATCTCCATATATTATATAAAGTCTTTTCATTAACTCTAATGGGCTTGGATGAAGCTCTAACTCAATGAGAATTTTGGTAAGGGCCACATTCCAGCAATCAGTTTGGTACGAGGAGTCCCCTGTGCACACAGAGCCAAAATGACTCCATGTGGGCACGGGGATCCACCCGTGAAGAACTCTATCCAGGCCTGGGAACTAAGAAGGGCTGCAGCCCATAAAAGCGCACAAGCTAAATGTTACTTCATTTTATTGTGTGTTCATCTGAATGTCCAAGCCATTCAAACTGCTCTGCCATTAACTATGTTGTCACCAGAACCTCTCTCGTTGTACTGGTGGACCTCTTTTGTTGTCAACATGCATGTTTTTTAATTCTCAGTTTATTTGCATTATTCCCCCCCGGTTAAGTTTTCAGAGCTGTGCAGGGTTTCAAGCTGCATGACTCATGTTATCAACACATTTTGGACAAAAAAATAGAGCAATTCTGAAATCTTGGTGGCCAAATTAAGGCCTCAAGCTACATCAATATAGGGAACCACAGGTTTTCACCAACTGGTAGCTTTTCTCCCAAACAATGTGGAGGCCAGCTTTTGTCTGTGTCCGAAGACCACACACTCTTGCAATAACTTTTAATACAACACGGGCAGCTCGCAGCTGAGCATTCAGTGCCATTGCAGGCTATGGAAGGAGACACCCAAAAAAAGAAGCAACTAAAAGAGAAACTGTGCGGTGTTATGTTTGTGACCGGCTCCTAGCAGCCATAAAAAGCTGCTGAGGCCACCTTCCCCACACAGAGGAAGACAAGAAGCAGGAGTGAGGCTCCAAGTTCAGAGGCCTAGGCCATCCATGTCCCCGCCACACACACCTCCTGACCCACCCATCCTAGTGTTTTGAAAAAACGTGCCCCAAGAGTGGCCTGCATGAGGTACAGACTCAGTGTGAATACTGGCCCACCATAACACTCCCTCTGCAGTGTTAACATGCCAACTTCACCGCACACAAAGTGCCTACGGTCTCAATTTAACTTATTGTGTTTGCTTTGGTAGTTTTCTGCTCCCATTACTGATTTGTATCTATGCTACGAGATAATTAAGAACTAGTAAAACAGCTATCAAATGTTTCTAATTTGCTAGACTGCTTTTTCATGCTAGTGAAAAAAAATGTAATTAAGCACTGACAACCAAGAAGAATGAAGAACACATATTGCTTGGGTCAGCAGTTTTTCTATTCAGTTTTAGGGAAAGATATAATCTAAAGGACTGGCCTAACCCACAATAATTAGAAAACGGTAATTAATCCACTAAAATGTGTAGTATTACTTGACTATGCTTTCTACATTTAAATGTTAATTTGGGTTGCAGTAACACCAAACAGCAGACTGGGCTTTTATAATACACAAAGCTTTGATAAATGCTATAAACACACAAAAAGACAGTCCTTGCCTCACAGATCTTACAGTTCAATGTAAACTTTAAATAAAGGCCTATAAGCCGCTGTTCTAGCTAGTCTTTTAATCTAAATTCCAATCTAAAGCCCATTGACTTCAATGGGCTTTACATCATGTCCATCCATGCCTCCATGAAGTTTGTACATAATGTAAAATAGCAGTCTCTCCATTTTGAAATGCATGGTAGAGAATGCAGTATTTGAGACTGAAGAAATATGCTCAACAATAGTAAAGACCATTTTAAACACAAAAGACGGGATATGCTCTTTGGATATACTGAATGGAGCTTTGCCACTAGCCCTGCCATAATCCTCCCAGAAGACGCTATGAAACTCATCCAGAAAAGTTACTTGGTACTTTGGAAGGGTAGAGTACCAGGGCATATTGTCCATTGGCTTTATTTCTGAATGTAGGTCTCTTAGAAAACGTTATTCCATGAAACAGAGTAACTGTCACCTCAGAAGGAAGAGGGGATGTAATTTAAGAATTCATACACCCCCCAAAACCTCAATGTGCGCTCCCTGGTGCTATTATTTGGCTTCTGTTGACAAAGAACTGGTTGCCTTGGCTACTACCTCAGCTCCCCTTCTGAATTCTTCTATGCGCTAATCAATCCTGCTAGGGGTCTCCCTGTTTCGCAGGGATTTTTTTAATTCGATTTTTCCTGTAGGATAGCATCTCTTCCTCCCACCCATCTTTTGTTATCAGAGGAAAGAATTAAAGGGTTTATCTGGAGATGGAAATGCCCTGCTAATGCAATTGTATTTAACTAGTGACAAATTTGCAGGTGGTTCGGAGCCACTGTCTGCTATAAGGAAGCACTGGATCAGTTAAGAACAAGCCTCCTTTTTAAACAAGCCTAAAAGCAAGAGACTGACTGCACTAAATCTGGCCATCCTGCAGGAGGATCCAGTATAGACTTCCTCCGTGCAGCTCCTTTAATGTACCTCAGTTCTTATTGCATATGGCGGCTGGTATGTTCTTTGATGTTCAGCTACAGCGGTGATGTTTTCGCCTCTATCTCTAGGAAAGGAAGACAACTCAAACCTATCTATTTCTATGCATCTGGAAAATATCTATTTCCTTTCAGTCTCTAAATTGTGTCTGTTTTACTTCCCTAACTTGTTTAAAGTGTTTATTTTCACTGGTCCTTGAAGGAGTCTGTGACGGGTTGGATCACAGAAACCCCCTTGGGAGCTGCCACCTAATGTACCAAGACTACTTCTATTCCTGTTTTCCCTGCCAGCTCAGTGGCTCCAGCACCCTGTCTTGCTGAGCCAGACGCTCCCGTCTGCTCCAACACAGACCCAGGGTCTGAATTACTTGCCCCAAAGCTGCAGATTTACCTGAAAACAGCTCACAGAAGTGTGCTTGTCTTTAGCACTCAGATGCCCAACTCCCAATGGGGTCTAAACCCAGATAAATCCGTTTTACCCTGTATAAAGCTTAATTAATAAGTAAAAAGTGATTTTAAATACAGAATTAATAAGTAAAAAGTGATTTTAAATACAGAAAGTAGGATATAAGTGGTTCCAAGTAGTAACAGACAGAACAAAGTAAGTTACCAAGCAAAATAAAATAAAATGAGCAAATCTATGTCTAATCAAACTGAATACAGATAATCTCACCCTCAGAGATGCTTCAGTAAGTTTTTTCCTCAGACTGGACACCTTCCAGGCCTGGGCACAATTCTTTCCCCTGGTACAGCTCTTGTTCCAGCTTAGGTGGTAGCTAGGGGATTCTTCATGGTGGCTCCTCTCCTCCCCTCTTTGGGCTGTTCCACCCCTTTATATATCTTTTGCATAAGGTGGGAATCCTTTGTCTCTCTCTGGGTTTCCACCCCCCCTCACTGGAAAAGCACCAGGTTCAGGTGACATGATCACATGTCACTGCAAGACTTCATCACCCACTTGCCAGCACACACATCTACAGGAAGACTCACAGGTAAATACAGCCATCTGCAGACAATGGTCCTGGTTAATGGGAGTCATCAAGATTCCAAACCACCATTAATGGCCCACACTTTGCATAATTACAATAGGCCCTCAGAGTTATATTTTATATTTCTAGTTTTAGATACAAGAGTGGTACATTTATACAAATAGGATGATCACACTCAGTAGATTAGAAGCTTTGTAATGATACCTTACAAGAGACCTTTTGCATGAAGCATATTCCAGTTACATTATATTCACTTATGTTTTTATAAAACCATATAGACTGCACAACGTCAGAGTCTACTCAGCCTCCGAAATTAGATCCTCGCAGAAGATATTTGATTGTTGGATATATTTGAAGGGAAATACAGCAGTATTTGGTGCAGTATTTTCTACGCACAGCAGGGTACAAAGGTCTTTGATGCAATATTGATTTATACTGTTAAGTGTACTACTCCCTTTCTCCCCTATAAAAAAGGAAGCTTTGGCTTTGTTTTATATTTTAAAGACAGGGAGACTGCTTGACAGTTTCAGGGCTTGTTTTTAGCAAGAAGCTAGCCAAACTCATTAAGAAACTGAAACCTGGTGTCAATTAGTCTAATTGATGTGAGAACTTGATTAGGTCCTGGATTTCCCCAGGCACAGCATCCTATTAAAAACAGCTCACCTTAAAAAGTAAAGAGAAATTACAGGAAGCAGACACAATGATGAAAGCTTTGAAAACACTATTTGGGGCACCAGCCTTGAAAAAATCACCCTACCACACTACAGTGGCAGCAAGCAATATGTTGATGAAAATCCAGCTCTAGTCCTCTATGAGCCCTCATTAAGAATGTGTTTTGTATCACAAGTTCCATTTAATCCAGGAAACAAAGAGCCTATCTACAGTTAAATTCCAAAATCCAGATTCAGTCACCTACATTGAGGTAACACTGAGAATCCACAATCCCATTAAGCTTACAGGAAGTTACTAAGTGCTCAGCACCATCGAAAAAATAAGACCCACGTTTAGGCCTGGTCTAGACTTACTGTGACGGGTTCGGTCACAGAGACCCCCTTGGGACTGTCACCTGATGTGCTGAAATTACCTCTGAGCCCGTTTTCCCTGCCAGCCTGGGACTTCCAGAACCCTGCCTTGTTGAGCCAGATACACTAGCTTGCTGCAACAAAGACCCAGGGTCTGGTCCACGCCCCCAAAGCTGCAGACTAAACTGAAAACAGCTCAGCAGGTTACCTATCTCCAGCACCCAGACACCCAGCTCCCAATGGGATCCACCCCCCAAATAAATCCGTTTTACTCTGTATAAAGCGTATACAGGGTAAATTCATAAATTGTCCACCCTCTATAACACTGATAGAGAGATATGCACAGCTGTTTGCTCCCGCAGGTATTAATCACTTACTGAGTTTATTAATAAACAAAAAAGTGATTTTATTAAGTATAAAAGTAGGATTTAAGTGGTTTTGAGTAATAACAAACAGAACAAAAGCAAAAAACACTCAGGTCTAAGCCTAATACATTAAGAAACTGATTACAGGTAATATCTCACCCTTAGAGATGGTCTAATAACCTTCTTTCACAGACTAGACTCCTTCCTAGTCTGGGCCCAATCCTTTCCCCTGGTACAGTCCTTGTTAGTTCCAGCAGACATCTCAGGTGATAAGCAGGGGTTTTCTCATGACTGGTGGCCCCTTTTGTCCTGCTCCACCCTCTTTTATAGCTTTGGCACAAGACGGGAATCTTTTGTCTCCCTGGGTGCCCACCCCTCCTTCTAAATGGAAAAGTGCCAGATTTCAGATGGATTTCAGTATCAGGTGACATGGTCACGTCACTGTAAGACCCCTAGTCTCTATTCTCCATGGGCTGGCCCACACGTACACAGGAAGGCTTTCAAGTAACTAAGGCCATTTACAACTGATTGTTTCTGGAGCACCCTTAATGGCCTTCACTTAATATGTTTACAGCAGTAATACAAGTTTATATCTTATTCTCCTAACTCCAGATATAGAAATAATACACGCAAACAAATAGGATGAACACACTTAGTAGATTACAAGCTTTCTAATGACACCATATAAGGGGTATTTAGCGTAAAGCATATTCCAGTTATGTCATATTCATAAGCATATTTCCATAAAACATATGGAGTGCAACGTCACACTTACATTAGGTCAACATACATGGGACCCTGATCTCAAGGTGCACAAGGGTGAGTATATACTGCACAGCAATAATGAGACTCTTTCAGAGCACCAGGTGGTTCAGTTTGAGTTTCCAGGTTAGTATCTCCCTGAGCCACTTCAAATCATCCACAGGTGGAAGGGGTTTTAGCTACCCAATAGAGGCAAAGTGACCACACGTTTTGGGCATGAATCTGAGAGTTAGAAAACCCATTCTGTTCTCCCCCTCTGAACTTCCCCTCATCGCCAAAGAGAAAACAAGATCTTGGCTATGGACAGGGCAAGCCAAAGGCCCAGAGCTGGTGGTTTTAACATTGCTCCTGGAAATGTTTCTTCAGAAGCTGTTGTATTTCCCCAAAGCGATGTCACAATGACAGCCAATCAGAATGCCTTAACGTTAAGATCTTCCAGGAAGAACTCTGTCCACGGTGTTGAATATGCACCTCCACGACAACCTCACGTGATCGCAGCAAGTGAACTGTAAAGCTCAAGAACAAGGCAGGAGGCAGCTGTCACAGCAACCGGCCAAAGATATCCGCATGGCCACGAACCACTAACTTCAGAGCGCAATACAGAACTCACAGCTTCAATCTTAATAAACCCACCAAAAGTTACATCACTTTTGAAAGAGTTCCTTAAATGTGGGCATTAAGAGCGATAAAGATCCCCATACCTAATATGCTCCCATGACAGACTACGAACCCAAAGAGATGACAACACCTCAGCTGTGCTTGCTTGCTACCTTTACAGTACCCGCATCACTCCTCCACATACGCACAACAGTGGGATCGGCTGGCTGCACAAGCTGGAGGATTCGGGAAGGGCTGAGTGAATTGTTACTGAAACAGCAGCAGCCTGAGTGGCGCTCAAATCTCCATACCGCCAACTGCTGATATTTTACCTTGCACAAAGAGTGTTCGAAATTGCCTCCGGGTCACAGATTACAACCCCCGTCCTCATCTGAGGAGCCAGAATTCACCAAGGTACATGGCTTACCCAGCAGCTCAGTGAAAATGCATTTTACTAAACTAAGTGATTCATCAACGGACAATTGTATTCCTTGGCTCTCATACAGAGAGATTTGCCTGTGACTGAAGTCAAGCAGATTTCCCTCCATGATGGAGCTCACGCACATCATTCCGTTGCAGATTGCTACCTGGACCACTTAAGACTAATGCAAGAACAACAACAAAAATAAAAAAAATAATGATGCATTGTGTAGTTCACTGAGTGAAATTATCGACTGGCTGTACTTGTTATACACTCCAGTCTGAAGAATACTTTACACTGTTGCTGATGGATCAGAGTGATTCCTAAGGAGCGACGGCTGTCCTTTTGCTCCCTGTCCATTATTTAAAATCATGTCGATAAGTACTCCTTAGCTACATCCACCCAATGTTACTTTTAGACTTCCATGCCAGAAATCCTATTTGCTGGTTGTTCCATTGTTCCCATTCAAACATCAAAACTTCATTTCTCAGTTGTAAAGCTGCCGCCAATAAGAAAAACTGGCTAACACAAGGACTTAGCATGTAACATAACCACAGTGTTTGGTGTTACTAATCAAATATGACAGCTAAATTCCATCAGGAGCTTGTGCAGATTGCCCTCATTCAAGGTAAATTTTTATCCCCCATTGTCCTTGATAACCTCCTGCAGAAAGGCTCAGATACTCGAGTGATAGTTGCTTTAGAAAACCTTATACAGCCCTCTCTCATCCGGGTGAAACAGACTTGACTGGGGTAGTGCATGGGTGTAACAGGGCAGAATCAGGGGCAGCAGGTTTGTATAATTTGTGGTGGTGCCCAGAACGGGTCCAAGTCCCGCCACACACACACCTGCCTGGAAAGGAGGTGGTGCCCAGAACGGGTCCAAGTCCCGCCACACACACAAAGCTCTGGAAAGGAGTTTGGGTGTGGGAGGGGTCGGGCTCTGGGAGGGAGTTTGGGTGCAGGGTGCGGGCTCTGGGCTGGGGCAGGGGTGCAGGAGCAGTTGCGAGGGGCGAGCTCTGGAAGGGCGTTTGGGTGAGGGGTTCTGGGCTAGGGCAGGGGGTTGGGGTGCGGGAGAGGGTGAGGGGTGCAGCGCTTACCTCGGGCGGCTCCCAAAACGACCCGCAGCCTCTGGCAGCAGCTCCTAGGCAGGGGGCCGGAGGGGTCTCTGTGCACCGCTGCCCACAGGCACCGCCCCCGCAGCTCCCATTGGCCACAGTTGGCAGAGTCAGCGCTCAGGGTGGGGGCAGCATGTGGAGACGTCCCCAGGGGCCGCAGGGATGTGCTGGCTGCTTCCAGAAGCAGAGTGGGTGGGCAGGAAGCCGCCTTAGCCCCGTTGCGCTGCCGGTGGTTGCAAGGGGGGCCCCGGGCTCTTTTAAATTGCCCGGGGGCAGAAGGCAGGGCAGGGGGGAACACTCCGGGGGAGGTGCGCAGGGGCGGCAGGCGGGGCAGGGGGAGAGACCTGGCCCCGAATTTTGGTGGAGCCGGGGCCCCATGCTCTCATATTGGTGGAGCACGGACACCACGGGCCCATACAACTCGCCGGCCCTGGGCAGAATTGCCCACAGAAGAATTAATGGTGAATACTTGTCCCTTTCTGCTGTCAGGACTGGTCTGCGTTTATGGCTTCTGAAAGAATCTTGGTCCTGTAATGGAAATAACTCAGGGTTGGAGGAAACAAAGGAGTCAACTCCTTTAAATTCACAACACCTACATTTCTATACATACTGATTTCACTTTGTCCAGTTGTAGCTGAAAATACCACCACTACAAATTAATGGTCCTTGGAGTGTATACAGCATCTTCCAGCCAAAGCCCTTTTCAGAGAATAGGAAAAATCCTGGTAGGTGGGCAGCCTTTAGTTCACGGCAAGGTGGGATGTGAATCTACCCTGCACTTGCCCACCATGGACTAACTGTCCACGTGGCCCCTGCTGATGCACATTAACAGTTTGATACTGTGCTTTGATCTAGTTGTGACAGAATACACCCCCGTGTTCACACCCTACATACTATTGGAATAGTCTTTGTACACGGCCTGCCTTGTGAGGTATCGTTTGAAAACTCATAACTTGGTGATCCTTGCTTGCTTTCAGAGGTGGTATGCACAATGCTTCCCAAAAACCGACACCCCTACCGAGTCAGATGAGCACCCAAAATCACTTGTTGATTCTGAAAGTCCTGCCCTACATCTGAGACAACCACATCCTGGCTGACACTCCAGGTGCTGACTGAATAGGGAACCTTCAGAGCTAGGAGTCTCTACAGCTTGAGTTAAGAAGTCAGGCTCTCACGCTGTGAGTTTTAAAAGACCCCTACCCTCTTTTGGTCAGGCACACAACTACAGACAGCCCTGCGGAACATTCCAGCTGCTTCAAGCCGACTACTTAATGCCTATATGCATTTCGGCTTGTCTGCCTCGGGTCTCTCACCCCAAAGGCTCAAGTCATTTGAACTAGATTTCATTTAAACAGACGTATATGTTGGAGTTCTAGCAATGAACGAAAGTCCACTAACCTCTGATCAATGGGTCAGGCCAAGTCATTAGAGAGTGGGATGGAATTATGAACAGCATTTGGTGGCCTGACTTGCATAATGTAATGTACAGCAACAAAAATGATGAAAGGTCTAGCAAACAGGACCTGTGAGGGAAGACTGAAAAAATTGGGTTTGTTTAGTCTGGAGAAGAGAAGACTGAGAGGGGACATAACAGTTTTCAAGTACATAAACAGGTTGTTACAAGGAGGAGCGTGAAAAATTGTTCTCGTTAACCTCTGAGGATAGGACAAGAAGCAATGGGCTTAAATTGCAGCAAGGGAGGTTTAGGTTGGACATTAGGAAAAACTTCCTAATGGTCAGAGTGGTTAAGCACTGGAATAAATTACCTAGGGAAATTGTGGAGTCTTCATCATTGGGGATTGTTAAGAGCAGGTAGGACAAACACCTGTCCGGGATGGTCTAGATAATACTTAGTCCTGCCATGAGTGCAGGGGACTGGCCTAGATGACCTCTCGAGGTCCCTTATAGTCTTATGATTCTATGATTACTCCCATTCCCAGGTTTAATAGTGCCAAATACCTTCTAGGGGAAGCCAACACAACCATCATCCTTTTGATGGGGTATATGGTCCTTCAAACTCCCAGAAGGCCTCTGGGCAGCTGGGCTGGGGCTGCCCAGGTACAAAGGTCAAGTCCTCTTTCCTTTGTGTCTGCTTAATGTTGAAGCAGACAGGGAAAGGCTATGTGGTTGTGGAGCAAGTGCAGCTATGCTTCCTAGGCCACGCTGCCATATATAAGAAAGAAAGCTACAAGCTTCCCTTGCCAGAATGGCTACTGAACAGATTATCCCAGCAGAGATCACGTTCTCTGGCTTGGGCACCACAGAAGGGCAGGGACTTGGTGGGGAGGGAGCTGCTTATACCTTGCAACAGAAGGACATTTGAACTTCCATAACAGTGGAGGGTTTGGGGCCTATTTTTGGAAGTGTGCTGGTCATACGCCATGAAGAGCCTACCCTGCAAAAATCCTAACCAGTGACCTCCTGGCCCCCTTGGGCCTCTCTGGGGGTGCAGAGGGGCCAAAACGCAGTTCTGTCCAGTCAGCTGGGAAGGATGGTCGAGTGGTTAGGGCACCAGCTTAGGACATGGAAGACCTGGCTTCAATTCCCTGCTCTGCCATGGATTCCCTGCGTGACCTTGGGCAAATCTTCGCCGCTCTACGCCCATCTCTAAATCAGGGATAATACTGCTCCTCTGCCTCGTCATGTTGTGAGGAGAGATACAGTACAAGACTGAAGCACTTTGAAAGCTACTGATGAAAAACACTATATGAGAAAGAGGCATTTATTACTTGTCCCTGGGGCCGCTCACCAGTGGCACCTCCTGCTGGCCATCCTGGGGATTAGCTCTGCCAGTTAGTGCGCCCTCTTCAGGTGGTGCCTCTCCAGTCGTCTTCTCACCCTGCAGACCTGCCTCACTTGAGGAACTGCAGCGCCCTCGTCATGACTCGACCCTCTGGCCAGGTCATCATCTGTGTTTCCCCCTTCCAAGGTTACCCAAAGTCCTTATATGGAAACAGTCCCAGGCAGTCTCCTGTGCTACCCCGATGGTGCCACTTCCCCAGTGGCCAGTAGGGAACCCGGGTCCACCCTCTACTCTGGGTTCCAGTCCAGGGACCCTCAGCTCAGCAGTTATGGGCTATACCCTTTCAGCCCTCATTGCCCCTTCCCTGGACTGCTTCCCACTCTTCCTGATTCCCCCCTTCTCTGGGTGTACCAGCTCCAAACCAACTCCCTCTTCCCAGGGAGGGACTATGGTTGCCACTTTTCTAATTGCTGGTGACCGGACCCCTGAGGCCCTACCCCTTCCCCGAGGCCCTGCCCTACCACTCGCTCCTCTCCCCACTTCCCCCCGTCACTTGCTGGATTGTCTCCACCTCCCTCCTCCTCCCTCCCCCCCTCCCCCCGCCAGCTTAAGGGATCCACAACACAGTTCCTTAATGGTCAAAACAGAAATCAGAGGTAGGAGAAGCCCCCAGAATTCCTGCCTGTAAAACAACTAATGCAAAACAAATATGAAAGCTCAATGGTAGAACTACACAGGCACTGGTCTACTTGGGATGCCTCTGCCCCGCCCCCTTTTCAACAGCGTGCAGAGGACAGCTTGTGATTGGACCCTTATTGCAAGTTACACAAAAGTGGGAAATTCCACATGTGCTCCCATGCTGATGGACTAGTGCTTTGCCAGCCTTTCCCCAAGTTCCCCGCGCCCAGGTGTTTGGTACTACATCCAAAGTGACCCAGGTTGGAGCCACACTGGATCCTAGGACTGCTCCCTGACTCTGTCTCAGAATTCAGTGGGGAAAAAAACTACCAGGCACATCAAAGAGGCAAAGCCTACAGAAGGAGCAAGGCGAGGTGGAGCAAGGTGCAGAGGGTCAGCTTCCTTCTCCGGTACCACACTCGTGCCTGTTGTTTAGAACCTGGGAACAAGCTATTTAAAGCGTGCAATTAACTACAGAAAAGAAGGTTCTGCCCCACTCCCTCTTCCCCACTGCAAAAAGAAATCACTACCACATTGGAAATTCAAGCTGGGGGAGAGGGGAATTCGGGGGAGGGAAAGAAAGTCAGTGTGACTGATCCTTGTCAGTTTCGCTAAATTGTTTTGGTCAAGAAAATTCTAAAAAGTTGTTTCATTTTGGTATTTTAGAGAGAAACAACTTAGTTCCACAATTTCCTTTAATTGAATTAAAAATCAAAAACTGACAAATGGAAATGGTTTGTACGACCCAGAACGCATTGTTTGACTTTTCCAAATTGCCAGCAAACTGAAAAATCCATTTGCGCCGTTCTATCTAAAATCTCCACGGCTGGTGGATTGCATGCTGCTCCACCCGCGATATTAGGGCAGGGACACGACTTGCAAAGGATTTGTGAGGCTACATTTTAGTCACGGGTATTTTTAGTAAAAGTCATGGACAGGTCACGGGCAGTAAAACAAATTCATGGCCCGTGGCCTGTCCATGATTTTTAGTATATACCCCTGACTAAAACTTGGGAGGGGGAGCTCGGGAGCACAGCCTGGGGGCACCGCGGGTGCTCGGAGGGGGCAGGGGGGTTGGCAGGGCTGGGGCTGGCTCCCTACCCAGCTCCTGAGCAGCAGTGACCTCCACCTCCTAGCCTCTGTTCTGCCCCAAGCCCCGGTTCTGCAGCTCCCATGGGCTGGGAACCATGGCCAATGGGAGCTGCGGAGGCGGTGCCTGCAGGCAGAGGCAGCACGTAGATCTAGGAGCGGAGAGAGGGGAGTTCATGTCGCCCTTCCGGAGAGCCCCTCTCCTCCCCCCCAGGTAAGCACCACCCCGCACCCCAAACCCCAGCCCTGAGCCCCCCTGCACCCAAACGCCTGCTGCTGGGAGGTGGGGGTGGGGGCGAGACTGCCCAGCAGCAGCCAGTGCGACTGGCCATGGGGCTGCCCAGGTGGCTTCTGGGCCAGCTGCAAAGGCCACTGCAGAAGTCACAGACTTAAATCTTCGGAATGACCCCCTGGTTGAGAAATTGCATCTTCAAGCAAATCTCAGCTGTCAGCATGCAGGATGGTAAGTGGTTAATAGGATAATCAATACACATGGAGAGCGTCTCTTGTTATTGGAAGAACAGCTCCTACGATTTGTTAGCTTGGGGGATTTTGACACACACACACACACACACACCAGCGCCTTTCTAATTACGGTTTAAAAGTCAGGAGCGTCAAGAGCACAATTTATACGCCCCAGTGCTGGCTCTGAAGTTCTTAGGTCGTTTCCTTGTCATTTAACATAGAAGCTTTTTTGGAGCTTTTATCTGAAGCACAGCCACGTTCCCGGGAGCTTCATTGCTTCCGTTAGCATTTACTGCAACCGTGCAGCCTGCTGTCTGAAACCTCCTTACAGTCAAATAGGTATAAACAAAACAAAGGTGGGGGGTAAGCGCCCGGGCCTGGCCGTGCCAGCCTGTGCGCCAGCTGACACCTCCGTTGCCATCAGTGCAATCTGATCGACCATACATTAGTTTGGGCATGGCAGATGGCAGAGGGTTGGGGTTTTTTTCCCCAGCAAACAGGAATGTGTGCAAGACAGATTGGTGAGGGGGAGGGGAGGGAAGAGAGGAGGAGGGGGAAGATAAAGGGTTGCAACCATGTTAAAACCTCTAATGTAACCAGAAAGAGTCCTGAACTTCCCTTATGCTGCTATCCTGGAAAATACAACTGCCGATTATTAAAATATCATCTGCTTTTTCGAAGGTGTTTGAGTTTAACATAAGTTGGAATCCATGTCCTTCAGAATTTTCTGTAGTTTGTGGGATTTTGTATTTTCAAGCATTCAGCTTAGTAATTTAGCTTCTAACATTAAACCTTTTTGCACCAGGAGCTAGCCCAGAGGTGGGCAAACTACAGCCCAGGGGCCACATCCGGCCCACCAGACATTTTAATCCGACCCTCAAGCTCCCGCCAGGAAGCGGTGTCTGGGGCTTGCCCTGCTCCGGCGCTCCAGCCAGGGAGTGGGGTCAGGGTATTGCCCCCACTCCGCGGCTCCCAGAAGCAGCAGCACGTCCCCCCTCCGGCTCCTACACGTAGGGGCAGCCAGGGGGCTCTGCACGCTGCCCCCACCCCAAGTGCTGCCCCTGCAGCTCCCATTGGCCAGGAACCGCAGCCAATGGGAGCTGCAGGGGCACTGCCTGTGGACAGGGCAGTGTGCAGAGCCGCCTGGCCGCGCCTCTGCATAGGAGTCAGAGAGGGGACATGCCGCTGTTTCTGGGAGCTGCTTGAGGTAAGTGCCACCTGGAGCCTGCCCCCCTGACCCTCTCCCGTTCCCCAAATCCCTGCCCCACCCCCGATCTCCCTTCTACCCTCTGAACCCCTCAGTCCCAGCCCAGAGCACCCTCCTGCACCCCCAACCCCTCATCCCCAGCCCCACTCCAGAGCCCGCACCCCCAGCCAGAGCCCTCACAACCCCCCGCACCCCAACCCTCAATTTTGTGAGCATTTATGGCCTGCCATACAATTTCCATACCCAGATGTGACCCTCGGGCCAAAAAGTTTGCCCACCCCTGAGCTAGCCATACAGGGGTTCACACCAGGAAGTGAGATATTTTGGAGCCTGACATTTACAGTAAAGCAGTCTGAAATATTTTAAGTTGACAACACCTTCCAAGGAAGAGCTTTATGCTAAAAGGCAGCCCACTCACTGTGGCGTGCCTTCAGCTAGCTGTCCGCCTGGGACAGAGTACAGAACACTACAGCAAACCTGCCCTCCCCTCTGTACACAGGCTTCCCACAGAATATGGAGTCAAGTTCAAGATCTCAGTTCTTATGAAGGTACCCAATGGCCTGGGAGAGCTTAAAGCTCCAGGATGAACACTGCTTGGCAATTCAGTTTGTCAAGCTCCACTGAACTTCCTAGCACAGGGTCAAGCTCTCCTGCACAGATGACAGAGCTTTCTCCAGGGCCGGTCTAAGACTGGAACAAATTCGCACCAGCACAGAGGGCCATCACAGATATCACCACCTTCCATTCCCAGTGCAAGACGCACAGCTCCAACCTGCTGTTTTTGATACAAACGCATAATAGCAGTGTACATTAACACAATTCCCAAAACACAAAACCCTACCCGAGACAGAGCATTGCACACACTGTTCTCCCCTGGGGAACAGGATGAGAGAGAAGGAGCCACACACAACAGATGTTAGTCACATTGCGTTATGCTCAGATGGCAGGTACACTCATACTGCGCTGACAAGAGCAGTGTAAGAACCTTCACCGAACAGGACAAATCAAGATGTGCCTTGCTGACTATGAGCTTTGTTCTTCAGTGACTTGAATACCAGGAGGTAAGTATTCCAGCAGAGTCACCTCCAGAAGGTTATGGTAGGAGGCAGAGGGAAGGGGGATAAAATTCCCTGCAGTAGGCTTTCCCCGTTTGGTCCAGACTTCAAACTAGTTAAAAATTAACTCAGTAGGAGAGGACCTCCCCCCATTTCATGTTACTGCAGTACAATGTTGCTGTTTTTCCTCTTGTTCCACATTTACACGTCTTGAGAATCTGTGCTTTTGACCTGAGAAGTTTACAAAGCACAGAGCATTTTGGACAACTCTTTGCTAGCTTATTGTCACTCCCAGGAGTGTCAGCACAGGCCGACAATGCTCAAAGGCTGGACACAGTTTAGTCTGTGCACATTCCATCTTCTCGTTTACCACTCAGTTGCTGTAGTCTTGCTCCTCTCCCTGCTAACGCTTTAAACAGTTCTGTGATGTTGTCATACATTTCCCTCTTGAGGAACCTGTAATTGTCACTTGTGCCAATGTGTCCAATGCTTCAATAGCTGGCCTGCCAAAGAAAGGTTATCAGAAGCTTTTATCTTCATGCACTTCTTCTCTGCTGACATCTCCCTCCCTGCTGAGCTCCGCCTGGAATTTCTCTCAGATCTAGACTTTTTTTTTCCTTCATGCCACAAGGGATTCTCCGACGCTTTTCATTCCAGCAGTAAGTCAGGGCTGACCATTGTGGGATGTCTTCTGGTGTTTTAACTAGATTTGACTGAAGATTAAGGGATCTTTTCCCCATGATTCCCTTCTTGCCTTCATTCTGTTTAGCTGCCTAAGGCTTCATCTCACTGATGTAGTACTAGGACTGTTTGGTCTACGTACTCCGGAAGGAGGACCTATTAGTCTGCACAAGCTTTCCCTTGCCAAGCTGAGAACTGCCTGAACAGGTCAATGCTCCACAAGCAATGGAGTTGGAGTCAGAGGGACCATGTTCCCTGGAGGAGCTGCTATTGAGGAGACACCAGGAAAACGGGAAATGGGGGAGCTGGACTGGCAGCAATTCAGCCACACGAACAGAGCAGTCCGCAGGGTTTAATAAAGTTCCACTTTTGTTCAACTTAAACTGAATTCAGCTTCACTCTTTTTTAATGAAACAGTGAAAGCATCTTCCTGCATTTTAAGTGGAGTGTTCGCAGAGATACTGTCTCTCTTAATTTAACACTACCCATGCTTTATATGTTCTTTGAATTCTCTACTATCCTGTACTTGGTTTTGAATCACTCCTTGCTTGTTTGGGGTTGTTGTTTTTTTAAGCCTTCCTGGTTTCAGCACACAATGAAGCCACTACTCAAATGAGGGTCAGGAGACTTTGGATTCTTGCTAATCCTTTTTATCCCATTCTTAGCCCCATGGCTATTCTGTGTCTGATCTTGTCATGCACTTGGCCAGATGCACAACTCTCTGGCTAATGTACTAGCTCTGTTTATCAAGTTGATGGCAGGCTCTCTCTTCTCATGGTATCTCAGACTTCAAATTTTCATGCTTAAAAGCATTTTACTTTCAGGAGACTTTATTTACAAGTTCATACCTACAATGAAGACACTATCAGTAGCTTACTTGTTAAGAGAGCCTCGCCCCAAACAGCCCAGAAACCCACAAGAAATCTGCAGTACATAGTTAAAGTAGGAATCACGCTCATAGGAAAATATAACTTCTAAATTCATGAGGCCTACTGCATCCGGATGCTGTATCATTTCTCCTACAGCCAAGGAGAGAGGCACTACATTTTTCTTGCTCTTAATATAAACTGGTTAAAGTTTTCTTCAGACTAATATACCACTTCATATTTTAAGGCTATCGGAGACCACTGTGATCCAGTCTGAGGTCCTGCATAAAACAAGCCACAGAATTGTATCCATTGACTTCTGCATCACACCTACAGCAAATAAATTAAGACTGGGTGTCTGAAAGAGCTAGGAATGAACAATCCAATAATCTGTTCCAATGGTTAGTTACATTCCCTGTTAAAAATGTGCATCTTATTTCCAGTTTGAATTTTTAGCCTTAACTTCCAGCTACTAGATACTGTTCTGCCTTCACCATCAGAAATCATCTCCCAGCATAGGGGAATTGATTGGTCTTTAAGCTCCTACCTTACCAAAGAGATCGAGAGCAAGATTGAACTCAACTCTCACTATAAAACCCCTTTTCCTAGACCTTGAAAAAACTGACAGTTCAAAGTAAAATTATGAGAATGATTCAACATCCTTTTCGAAGTGTGGACACAGTATTCCAGTCTTCATCTGACCTATTCCATATACAGGGGCAATACCACCTCCTGAACTACCTGATATGCCCATTGATGTACCCAGAGATCACATTTGTTTTAACTACAGCATTGCACCAGGAGCCCACGTTCCATTGGTCATCTACCACAGTACTGCCAACTTCAAAGGTTCAAAAAGCATGAGTCAGATGCCCCAAATCCCGAGACTTGCCTCCAAACCATTACTTTTTAAAAGATTGAGCTTCTGATCCATCTCACCTACACACTGATTTTTGAATCCCCTCTCCCCCAGCATCAGAGACCATGAGGCCAATACTCCCAAGTTCCGAGTTGATTTGGCCCCTGCTACAGGAGCTGTCACCCCCACAATGGCCCATCCCCCCCCCATCAATTCTGCCCCCAATCAATTCTGACACCCCAGCCTCACCTCTGCTCCCCCTGGGGTTCTTCACCCCCCTCTCCTACTCCTGGGGGGGCTGCAGCAGGGTCCCCTCTCTCCCTTCACAGCCGGGTTGCAGCTCCAGAAGATCTTCACCCCTGCAATCCCTTCTCAGTCTGGGTATTGCACCGAGGGAAGGAGGGAGAGGAGCAGTCCTTTCCCCATTACTCACAAGAGGGCTTTTTTCTGCTCCATCGTCCCTGTCCTGTTCTCTGAGAACACCATCTGCTCCTCAGAGGAGGCAAATGAAAGCTCTGCCTGCATCTTGTAGCAGCTCTGATTGGCGGCCTTCCCGCTATCCCACCTCCTGGGGAAATCAGAAACCAGAGAGTGAGCCCCCTCCTTCCCTCCACTCTTTTTCAGAATGCACTAGTCTATCAACCTGCAAGTTCCTAGAAGTGCAGCCTTGCACTTCTCTGACCTTACGTTAGCTCCAGCACAACAGACTATCCATGTAACTGCTCCGAGTTCTTGTCTGGAAGGGCCTGAGACATCTACACAGGCGATAAGTCCTTGCAGGTGAGTATGAATGTTACGGTAGCACCTCAGTGCTCCAGCTGAGCTCCGGGCACCGGGACACTGCACAGCAACACAAATGAATAGTCCCTACCCTGAAGAGCTTACAGTCTAAAGTGACAAGATTCACAAAGGGTGGAAGAAAAGGAATATTTTTACCGCCATTTTACAGATGGCGAATGGATGAAGAGAGATTAAATTATTTTCTCAAGGTCGCACAAGTAGTCAGTGGCAGAGCCCAGAACTCCTGCACCCCAATCCAGTATCTTAACCACAAGACTCTCCATCTCAGAAACATCATAGCTATGGCTGCACTCCACTATGAAGACCTGAAGTTTTGTGTAGCTCAGAAGCTTGTCTCTCACCAACAGAAGTTGGCCCAATAACATTATTACTTCACCCACCTCGGCTCTCCACTCTTTTCATACGATACAAAACTATTTGTGATGTCAATCGCATGGAGCTGATCCAGATTTTAAGTTGCCTTGCTCCTCTAAATCCTTACACCAAGCACCAGTTCATGATTGTGGATTAGGTGGACCATTGATTTGACCCAGCATGGTAGTTCTTATTCTCCAGGTTTAAAAAACCCTAGCCAAACTCATCCGCCAAACCCCAGCAAGATAGGTGTAACACGTGACGTGCAGCCAGGGCCGGCTCTAGGCACCAGCAAACCAAGCAGCTGCTTGGGGCAGCACATTTGCAGGGGGCGGCATTCGGGCCATCCTTGTTTGTTTGTTTTTTTAACTCACTTCTTCCCCTCTCACAACCCTGCAGAAGCAGAGCCACGGAGCAGCTGGGGATCCAGCATGGCTGCTGAGAACCCACGGGACCCTGGGAGCTGTAGTTCCTTGGCTAGCTCCCTGCCTAGAGAGCCAGCCCTGGAGCAGGGAAAGAACTACATTTCCCAGCAATCCCTTGGCCGCTATCAACAGGAAAGGGAGGGGGAAGGAGTGACGTAGCTGAGCCATGCTGTAGCTTGCTGTGAGTTGAAAGGGGTGGCCCTGTGAATGGGGAACAAGTGTGCCCAGCCCAAGGGGTAGGCGGCTTTGGTGCAGAGATCCCCTTCAGAAGACTTCCCCAGACTGGATTAGGGATACTGGTGTAACCTCACCTTGCAGCCCCCAAAGAAGGAACTGGGTGGACTAAATGGACAATGTACCTCTGTATCTGAAGCCTAGCAAGGGAGGTACGTGGATCCCACTAGAATTTAAAATGAAAACTGAAAGAGGGGAAGCTCTACTAGAGGACTTGGGCAGCTTTAGATACAGTACCAGGCACGTAGGAGGATTTCCACTTCTGAACCATGGAAGCAGAAATTGGCTTTTCCTTTCTAGATTTAGCTAATATTCAGAAAGGGAATCTAGCACCTGCCCTCCAGATTTGAACACCCTCAAAATTCAGGAGTGCTCACGCTCAATTTGGGCAGCTGTTACTTCATTTCTCCCAAATCAAATATACTGATCCACTGTAACTTGCTGTAGATAAAGTAGGATAAAATTGAGCAAGAAACGCTTCCCAGTGGTTATTAGGACTGGAATTGCTATTTTCAACAGCCATTGCTTTTTTTTTTTTTAGTTTTATTTGTTTAAAAGGAAGACAGTGATATTGCATTGGCAAATTCCCCATAGAAACAAAGAGTGGAGCAAAAGAATAATAAAGGCACCTCAACTGTTCCTCATTTATGTAGGACTGTCTTATAATATGCATCCAGATATCCTCCAATCACACAAGCTGAAAATTGTTTCACTTTACTGCAGTTCTGTAACTATATGGGAACCAATCCTGTCTGTGTTCTGTGCACATCCAAAATTCCTGCTGAATGACCCGCCCTGGGAGCGAGTTACCAGTGACCCAGGGCTGGGACAGCAGGAGGGTGCAGGTTGGGGGGGAGAGCCCAGGGCTGGGGCAGCAGGGGGGTGGGTGGGTAGGTGAGGGGGGAGCCCAGCGCTGGGGCGGCAGGGGGTGTGGGTGGGTAGGTGAGGGGGGAGCCCAGCGCTGGGGCGGCAGGGGGTGTGGGTGGGAGCCCAGGGCTGGGGTGGGGGGCAGCCAAAAATGTTTTTGCTTGGGGCAGCAAAAAACCTAGAGCCGGCCCTGCGTGCAGCAGCGAAGTGTTTGATCTAGAGGAACGATCTGTATATAACCCAGGAACTCTCCTCTAATGAAAATCCAAGAGACAAAACAATTCATTCACAGAGTTTAAAAACGTTGTTTTAATCACAGGAAGCAAATTTGATTGAAGCTACCAGATCCAACCTACACCTCTCACCAAGAGTGTTGCTACTATTCAATGGCACTTGTGAAAGGACAGCCACCTCCACTGATTCCAATCATGCTGCTCAATGAAGGATTGTTGGCCACTGTTATATGATGCATGTTGTTAAAATTGTGTACTACAATCAAACTGAACATTCAGTACCCATGAGCTAAAAAGAGTCAGTTGTACCACAGCTGGAGAGCGACAGACAATTCCCTACATTTGTGCCCAGGAATTCAGGGAAGCAGGAACAGGGAGAGCGCAGGTCCCCTCCCATTACAAAAAATAAAGACAGCTTCTACTCTTCCCCGTGGCTTGGGTAAGCAGTGTTACCCACAGTTCCCTCTCCTCCTCAGCTGGTGGTGCTCTCTCCGCTTGACCAGTCTCCTTTAACCACTGGCTGCGTCTACATGAGAGGTTAGCTCATGTTTGTCAGTGTTCCTTCCAACAGGTCAGCTGCCCCCAGGCTAGTAACACTGGGATCATTTAATGGCAAAGGGCCACACAGTGTTCAGTGCCACATTATCCAACTCAGCTCAGGCTATGTCTATATGACCAAGTGTGGTGGTCAACTGAAGTTTTATCAGCTTGCAGTTGCCAACACTTTTATGTCGCTGGAGCTTAAAAGGATAGTTGCTGTCACTCCTGCACTAGAGTGACGGTAAGGGGGAGCTGTACTGGTATTCGCAGGAGTTGGAGGTCTCAGAAAGATACTGTGACACAGTCAGGCAGGACAGCTGTAAGAGGGTGGTCCTATTGGGTTCCGGGAAGTGGGCGGGCCAAGGCCCCTCCCACAGCCTGTAGGGAGGACTCACTGAGCTCGGGACTCAAATACATAAGGGGGACAACAACGAAAAAAACAGGGACAGGTGTGAAGGTGAAAGGGTCAAAAATAGGGAACCTGAAGGGGACATCGAGCAGAGAACCCTGCAGGGAGAAGAGCTGCTTTCCTCCTGACAGGGCAAGCGACTGTCCAGAGTGAGACTGACTTACTCCAGGCCTCCATCACCAGAGGGGGAAGCGCTGAACCCACCGAGGTGGAGGAGGCGCCTTGCCACAATACCTACTGAGGACAAGGGCAAAAGGCGGCCATCAAGTATGTAGGGTTACAGATCTTAGCTAGGTTGTCCAAAATTGTGATGATCTGCAGGGAAACCATTTGCAGTGGTGGGAAGCAATCTGCACTAATTTAGTGTTTAGTTTAAATGTTTCATCCATTTTCAACGTATAGTATTGGATATATGCATGTCTCTAAGCAGTCTCAATCTATACGCAAGTCTGCCTATGGTTAATGGGGAAACAGCTTCAGCCTTCACAGTGTTTATGAAACATGCATTTACCCAGCGTGGAATTTGGCCACACGGATTTCCATGAGAGCCACTTGGACCAAAAATGGACAGCCACAGTGAGCCGAGTGCAGTATATGGTGTTAGCAGATGTGGCTAGTGTAGGGAGAATGGGAGGGAAGAAGCCATATGGGAAGGTGTTTGGTGTCTCACCCTATGCAACCTAAAAAAACCCCACAAGAACTCCTACAAGAACCGTGATTATCTTGCACAACTCACAGGGATTCCTATCACTGAGCAATTAATTTAAAACCTAGGTAAATTCCCAGGGCAAAAAACTAAGGTTTAGGTGAGAAGGACGTCTGACTGACTTGAGCCAAACAACCTTAGATAGCACCAACGTGTCTCAATACAAGTGTTAGGAAGTCTGGAAATGCAAATGTTATCCAAAAAAAATCCATATGTATTCAAATACACAGCTAGGGTCACACAGAAACCCTGAACTCTGACCCCTTGGGATTGCCAACTTCCCACCTTCCCTACTCTGTACTAAAGAAGGTGGAAATGGCCTGACTATCCTCTTCCATGCATCTGTACCACCCTGTTCTAATAGTTATTCACCACCTTGTCTGAAGTTCTTTAATCAGTGCAAAGGCTGTATTTGCACTTGTGAGCCCCTGAGCTGGGCATGCCTCGTGCATGTGTGCAAGGCAGGGTTGTGTATGCAAAAGTGCATGTGCATACTCACATGTTTGTGTTTTGTGCACAATGCTCAGGCACACAACTTTTACAAACATTTGAGCCACTACGTCTAGGAGAGCTTTTTAAAAGCCCACCAAGCTAACTAGCTAAAGACTCCCACAGCAAACAACAACATTCTCCATTTTGTTATAGTCTGAGAAAAACATTTGTCTTGCCATTATTACAGTCAGTAACATACAGCAACCACTTCAGACCTGATGTTCAGAGCAAGCTGCAAGCAGAGCAGAGCCACTCTTCCACACACCCTATTCTTAGAGCAACCTTCAGGCCTGGCCTACGTTGTGCCCGCTAACCACAGCCCCAGTGGGCAATGCAGCAGGTGGGGATCACCAGGGTGTATGTACACCCCACCTCTACCCCATTTCTTAGTAGTCACTCCCCCTCTACGGGGGGGCCAGACAAGCCCCTCGACTGACTCCTCCCGCCCTGAGTGATTCTCCTACTCTTGGAGTAGAGTGGAGAATCTCTGCAATATTTAAGACAACTGCACAGGGTGGTCAGGTGTGCAACATGATTTGGCCCTGCACACTTGACCTATGCAGGATGCAATACTCTTACTCCTATACAGAACCCTTAAGGCCGGGAAATCCATGCAGTTGACTGGAGGCTTCCTACAACTCTCTAGGCAATGCTCTGTGCTTGACAAAACCCATGAAGAAAATTTTGATTGTATGCAATGACAAGAGGAACGAAGCAGTTACTGCCAAGGAATCATGCACTTAAGTCACCTACACAAAGGAACTAAAGCAGACGTACCCAAAGTAGAGACTGTAGCTGGAAAGCTAGCTATTCCAGCTGCCTACAGAGGATTTTGCCAGCAGTTATGTCATGGGTTACATTATAGTTTTCAAAGGATCACACACTACATCCTGTGAAGTGACAATACATGTCCTGTAATAGGTTTTAAAACTACATATTGCATAAGGTAGCAAACCTGCATTGGTGAGGCAACATGGTCCAGCCAGGATCCTGGCATGCCATTCTTAGTTCTGCCACTCACCTGCTGTTTGATCACGGAAGAACCATTTCAATTCTGTGCCACTGTTTCATTCCCCCTCCCCCCCATTGTCTATTCACACAGTAAGCTCTTTGGGGTAGGTGACTGCCTAATGTGTCCCCCCCCCCCACAGTACAATGGGGCCTCATCTCGAGTGGGCCTTCCAGTATTTGCAATACACATTTCTTACCAGCTCTACCACCTAACAATGTGTTATGGTCACCACAAGTTACTTTTAGAGGAGTTTATTCTGATCATGGCGTAGTGGCTCCCTTCCATGCAAGGGCATCACACTGCAGTTCATTTGCCAAGTACAATACAGACATTCCTAGTTAAGCCATTGTTTACCAATTATTACCACGCCACAGAATCAAAGATAGATTTGTCTGTTATGTACAGAAAAATTCTGCACTCACACTGCCACAACTCAGGAACTGTTGGTAAACATTGACTGGCTATTGGCCAGTTTCTACCTGTAGTAACTAGCCCTGTAGATAAATAGCAGCATTTCTATCACTTGGAGTAAAGGCCACTCTCCCATGGAAGCAGTAGCAATAGATTTTATGGGCCTGGTGTAAAGTCCATGAAATCTGCTAATGTCAGGCCTTTGTTTCAGGGCCTCCTAGCCAGTATGGGGTTAGAGCTGCACTTAACTATTCCATTTGAATCAAGTGCTCACACACACACACACACACACACACACACAAATAGCTACTTCAGCATGGCCTCTAACTGGTATGCATGCTGTTGCACTAGCTGTCAACTAAGCTGCATTATATTCCATGCAGGAATGTTCAAGCCACTAATTGGCTGCCAACTAAGGGTGAGTATAATAAAGCATTTCTTCGTTTTAGGCTTGTACTCTTCTGTAGTGTAGTTCTTGGCATTCATTATTGGTTATGACCTGCTCAAAGCCAGTTGCTGCTGAAGTCAGTGGCCTTTGCATCAGGCTCTGGGCTAGAGAGCTGGTCTTACAGCAAGAGATCATGTACTATGACCTCACTATCAATATTTCCGCAAACACAAAGCTTACACATCACATTAACATCGTAGGTTGTTCACCGGCTCCAAAATGATTTTTAAAAGAGCTGCATTTTCAGCTTGCATGTTTCGTTCTCAGGTGCAAAATAAAAACATGGGTTAGTAAGGCTAGTTGAGATGCATTAGCCCAAAATTCTGGGTGAGTTCAAGTCATCAGGTTTCTGCAAGCGTTTTGGTACCTGTCAATGAAGTGATATATGCCAGTGCTTCTCAAAGCCAGTCCGCCGCTTGTTCAGGGAAAGCCCCTGGCGGGCCGGGCCGGTTTGTTTACCTGCCGCGTCTGCAGGTTCGGCCGATGGCAGCTCCCACTAGCCGCAGCTTGCCACTCCAGGCCAATGGGGGCAGCAGGAAGCGGTGCAGGCCGAGGGATGTGCTGGCCGCCCTTCCCGCAGCCCCCATTGGCCTAGAGCGGCGAACCGCGGCCAGTGGGAGCCGCAATCGGCCAAACCTGCGGACACGGCAGGTAAACAAACCGGCCCGGACCACCAGGGGCTTTCCCTGGACAAGCGGCGGACCGGCTTGGAGAAGCACTGATATATGCTCTTTTCGTTTTTGTTATCTGCCAGTCTGAAAATCCTACTCAGTTAACCTTCATTTCTAATATATCCCAGAAAAAGGTTTTATTTAAAACTACTTATCTTCTGAGACAGGCAGTGACACAAAGAATATTATCCCTATTTTGGTGCCAAACATACGCCCTGCTTCCAAAGCTTCTCAAATCCATGGAGCAAATCATTTGGAAGATGGCAAGGCCTACTTTTCAAGTTAGCTCAGTTGGCTTTTTCTATTTTGAGCTCCTCACCAA
The DNA here is from genome assembly GCA_003942145.1 of Platysternon megacephalum. Lineage (NCBI taxonomy): Eukaryota > Metazoa > Chordata > Testudines > Platysternidae > Platysternon > Platysternon megacephalum. Next base: position 1,973,706 of record QXTE01000196.1, on the reverse strand, counting down.
AAAAAACAAACAAAAAAAACTAACAAATTAATGGGGGGAAAATATATCCAAAGCGTCTTCAGGGCTGTGTGACTATTTTGAAGTAACATTCATAGCAGAGAGATACGCCCAATCCAGAACCGTAGCTCCAAAACCTCCAAGTTTTTATAGGGCTTTTACAAAATCCAAATCTGAATTAAGGTGTTTCAGTCCATTCTCTAATTCATACCGAAGCATTCGAGAATTGATCCAGCTGAAGAATTCTACTCTGGGGCACCACATTTCAGATCTGAGCGCCTACCTGTCGCTCAGTGCTGGAGTGGGTGCTTATGTACTAAGGCAGGGGTAGGCAACCTATGGCACGGGTGCCGAAGGCGGCACGCGAGCTGATTTTCAGTGGCACTCACACTGCCCGGGTCCTGGCCACCGGTCCGGGGGGCTCTGCATTTTAATTTAATTTTAAATGAAGCTTCTTAAACATTTTAAAAACCTTATTTACTTTACATACAACAATAGTTGAGTTCTATATTATAGACTTATAGAAAGAGACCTTCTAAAAACGTTAACGTATTACTGGCACGCGAAACCTTAAGTCAGAGTGAATAAATGAAGACTCGGCACAGCACTTCTGAAAGGTTGCCGACCCCTGTACTAAGGTGCTGATTACTATGCCCGTGTGTGGAACTGGACGCCCAAGCCTGAAACAGATGTTCATCACATGCCGTTACCTTTTAAGCAAAACCAGGAAGTACCATTGTAATCAGGCCAAGTCTGGCAGGAAACCCCACAAGAGGGCCAATGAGAAAAAACTTGTGATTTTTCCTTTATAGAATTTGCCTTGCAGTCCTCCCAGTCATATAAACCTCAGGGATATGCACTGGAGGTCGTACTCTTCCATTCACCCCCACCTACCAGAGCCAGGGACTATCCTGCAGGAAGGGCTGCTGTCTCCCATCCCCATAGTAGCATGCCCCAGGGTAGCACCGAGTCCCTCTGTAACTGCTCACTAGCAGCTGCCAAGGAGACTCAGAAGAAAGGCCATCTCTGCACAGAAAATGGGGAGTAAAAGCAACAAACTGTCTGTTGGACACTGCTTCCCATTCCCAGACCCACCCCACAGCCCTGCAAGCTCCATCTTGACAGAGGTAAGTTCAGAGGGAGGGAGAGCACTACAAAGGCAGCATTCCCCCCTTCCCACATGGCAGAGGGGAGATCTGTACCATGCTGCTGTCTAGCGAGTCAACAGTGAACTTTCCCATCTCTTGGGAAAACAGCCACGCTCTGCCCTCAGCTGCGCACAGGGGCACCCAGGAACTTGAACGTAAACACATTTGAGGATGAACATGCCCAAAGCGTACAGGCTTCCTGCCAAAAATAATTGGGCAGATAACTTGAGGAGACTGAATGTACTTTGTAGCATATCAGTGAATCAACCACTCTTCCAACTTAGTCTCCCGTTACATATCCCTGTGCACCCAGTCCAAGCTGGCATTCCACTGGGGTGTGAGGACACAACAGGTACGTTAGGCCAGTGGTTCTCAACCACAGGTACGTGTACCCCTCGCGGTATGCAGAGGTCTTCCGGGGGTACATCAACTCATCTACAGATTTGCCGGGTTTCACAACTGGCTACCTAAAAAGCACTAATGAAGTCAGTACAAACTAAAATTTCATACAGACAATGACTTGTTTATGCTGCTCTATATACTGTACCCTGTAATCTAAGTGCAATATTTCAATGGATTTATTTTACAATTATAAGGTAGAAATGAGAAAGTCAGCAATTTTTCAGTGATAGTGTGCTGTGACACTTCTGTATTTTTAGGTCTGATTTTGTAAGCAAGTCGTTTTTAAGTGAGGTGAAACTTGGGGTACACAAGACAAATCAGACTCCTGAGAGAGGTACAGTCGTCTGGAAAGGTTGAGAGCCCCTGCACTAGGCAACATCAGGCTGATGTGCAGCAGGAGCTTGGTACAGGAGCTACTAAGACTTCAGGACCTAACTCTTGAAGGGGGAAAAAAAAAAAAAGAGGCATAATCCAGCAGCATGGTATTGTACAGGCGGCAACAAAACAAGATACCACAGATAAAGCATTGAACTACTTGTCCTTGTCTATTTACAGAATGAATCACCACATTAACCTTGAATTGTTGAGATGCGAGCAAGAGCATGTCTTCCAGCTCCTTCCAACCTTTGTGGACGAGAGACACTTAAAACGGAAGACTGGTAATGTGAAACAGAATCCTACCTCCTCACTTCAATAACTCGTGTTTGAGGAATAAAGGTAAGGTTCTTCAGCATGTGTTACCAGTAGCGGCGCCAGCTCTTCCGGCGCCCTAGGCAGCGGAAGGTCCCGCCCCCGAAATGCCGCCCCCAACAGCGGCGGCGGAAGGTCCCGCCCCCAAATTTCTACGGGCGGCCGGGGCGCCGGCGCCCCCAAAATAGCAGCGCCCTAGGCGACCGCCTAGGTCGCCTAATGGGTTACGCCGGCCCTGTGTGTTACGCATGCCATTAAGGCTTGATCATAATGGTCCTTTCTGGCCTTAAATAACGTATGAAGTTGTTTTGTCAGTAGCAACCCTTTTCATTCTCTCCTTAGCTGATACATTAGTCCCTCTAATCTAGCCCATACCTTTTAATCTCTGATAGAGGGGCTCATTGCAGGGAATACATTCAAATGTATTAGACTTCTACAAACAAGAGGTTCTAGGGGATAACAAAGTGGCAACAACTAAACAACATCTAAAACAGGGGTAGGCAACCTATGGCACTCGTGCCGAAGGCGGCACACGAGCTGATTTTCAGTGGCACTCACACTGCCCAGGTCCTGGCCACCGGTCCGGGGGGCTCTGCATTTTAATTTAATTTTAAATGAAGCTTCTTAAACATTTTAAAAACCTTATTTACTTTACATACAACAATAGTGTAGTTATATATTATAGACTTATAGAAAGAGACCTTCTAAAAACATTAAAATGTATTACTGGCACGCGAAACCTTAGAGTGAATAAATGGAGACTCGGCACACCACTTCTGAAAGGTTGCCGACCCCTGATCTAAAACATTAACAGGAACATTTGAAATGCGAGACCAGATTCTTAGTTGGTGACAGTGGCATTGCTCCATTGGCTTTGATTAAGTCATTTCATTTAACACCAGCAGAAGATCTTGTCCAAAGTATTTAAGAGTGCAGATAATACCAAAATCATAAATTGGACTAATGAAGACTAATGAAACCAGATTCAATAGCATTTGCATAGTTTAAGCAATTAGTCCAGCAGATGCCAAATTCTGTGGACGACTAAAATATAGTCAGGGGGGCATTTTCAAAAGGGAATCTACCTGGTCTCCACTTGTGTTTGCGTTTAATTGTCCTCACATGTGGTCTACAAGGGCAAACGTACATGCTGTATTTGAACGCCTATGAATCCTCAAACCAAAATGTGTACCTGAAAAGAGAAGGGGAAGTATGCAGACACAACTGTGTGTCTGCACACAGATGACTGGTTGTGAAGACTGGGAGCAAAGTAAAAGAAGATGTGCAAAAATGGAAAAGTCGTTCAGGACACAAATCAGGCAGAGGTTTGAGGAGTTATTCTGGAGAAGTTATTGAAATGACACTGCCACAATAAATCATCATCTTGCGGAGTCTAAAGCACATTACTGGAAACAGAACATCTGGGTTTTCCTCTGGACCGTCACAAAACTTCCTGTGTAAGTTTCCTAGTCAAGCTACGCTCCCTGTGCCTCGGTTTCACCGTAAAATGAGAAAATTATACTTATTACATGGTTTTTGTGACGTTTTAATTAAATACTTGCTCGGTGCTCGGATATCTTCCTATGGAAGGCATTCTTGGAGTGCAAGGTATTAACAAAACGTCAAACAAGGAATGTTAATAGCACACAATACAGACCAAGTGACACTAAGGCACTTGAGACTCCATCTGGGGCACTCAGTCACTATATCACCAAAGAGACTATGAGAGAACACAATCTCATGTGTGGGGGGGAAAAAGAGATAGGTCTCAAGAATATAAGTTAATGGAGAGAGATTGTTGTGTTAGAAAGCTGAGATCGTAAAATTAGGTAACAGTACTAAAAAATATAAGTGTTATAAAAGCTAGATGACAAACTCATGATTAGGGAACTAAGAGTAAATGGAGAACTCTAGCATAATAATTTCACTCCAACAGTGGCATGTGTTTGCAGTTGTTACCTGGCGGAGTCATGGAATCAAGCAGTGTAAATGAACTAGAGGGATTTTGATGTGTCTCAAGAGGTGGTGGTGGGAACAATGATTAACAGCAGGAAGGTAGGATGAAAATAAACCAAAAGAGGGCAGCCATATTGTACTGAATGGTTGTTTCCTTCCTGTTCCTATCATTTATGTTCTGATTTCCATGGCAGCAGTCTGAGGTCATACTGTAAACATAAGCTATAAGTAAAAGGGAAGGAAGGACAAGGCAATGCAATAGCTTACAGTGATGGTACAGATCACGGCAGTAATGCTAGCATAATACAATAGCATTTGGGGTTCCAAAGAGGATGGAGCTCGGCTGTTCTCAGTGGTGGCAGATGGCAGAACAAGGAGCAATGGTCTTTAGTTGCAGTGGGGGAGGTTTAGATTGGATATTAGGAAACACTTTTTCACTAGGAGGGTGGTGGAGCCCTGGAATGGGTTACCTAGGGAGGTGGTGGAATCTCCTTCCTTAGAGGTTTTTAAGGCCTGGCTTGACAAAGCTCTGTCTGGGATGATTTCGTTGGTGTTGGTCCTGCTTTGAGCAGGGGATTGAACTAGATGACTCCTACTAGGGTCTCTTCCAACCCTAATATTCTATTATTCTATGATTACTATCAAGCACTGTAGTATTTTCTACAGCAGCTAGGTTGTGGGAGAAGCACTTTTTAAAACCCAATCCTCAAGGAGTACTGAGGGGGAAACAGAAATCTAATTGTTACGACCACTCTCATCCCCCTTTTCATCAACTGCAGCCTACGGCCAAAACTATTGCACACAGTAAGTAAGTGGACTAATTCACAGATTTGTTAAATAGTTGCCATTTTCTGGAACTCCTACACAAAGTGACACAATGGCCCTACAGAGAGCTCTCCTATTAGAAACCCCCTTGAACCCACTCCTTTCCTGTGACATGCAAACTTTCAGTTTGACCAAATAAAGAGAGAGAAAAGCAATCAGATAAAGAGTAGTCTGTTGAAAAAAACAACAATTACTCTTCCAATTAAGTCACAAGCTTAAGGAAAGTATGCCTATGTGAGTTGGTGCGTCAAGGTGTTCCGCCTGTTGAGGTATTATCTTGCAGTTACCATAGTGATCCGTCATAATTAGTCAGTACAGAGGGAAATCTACAATCTCACATGAAAAAGTCAGTCTTGCCTCTAAGCAGCTTTAGGTAAAGCACAAACATTTGTGGGTTTGTTTTTTGAGTAAGTTAGTTCTGCATTGTTTTTCTGGACTTATTCCTCGATTTCACATCCTCACATACAGACACACCTGTGTGCATAGTCACTGTCCTACTTCTCCACCCATCAGGGCTTTTCACAAAGGGAAAGATGTTCACCAGTGCATGACAAAGGATGGAACTTGTCTGAATTCCATGCTGTTCACCTGAGCTCAGGTCATCGGTGAAAGGTTGTCAGGTAAATAATCAATTATATCTTAGGCTATGTCTACACTATGGACCTTACAGTGGCACAACTGTACTGCTGCAGCTGTGCCGCTGTAAGGTGTTATGTGTAGCTGCTCTGTGCTAGTGGGAGACAGCTCTCCTGACAGCATAATTAAACCACTTCCAAAGAATGGTGGTAGCTATGTCAGCAGGAGACACTCTCCCACCAACATAGCACTGTCCACACCAGCGCTTTTGTCGGTGAAACTTTTGTCCGTCAGAGATTTTGTTTTCCACACCCCCGACTGACAAAAGTTGTGCCGACAAAAGTGCTAATATAGATAAACCTCAGGAGTTAAGATGCTTGCTAAATTAGTGCAAATGAAACCAAAGCTACAATGCAAGCAGGCATAAGCAAAGAAACTTAACCATTACTTTAAAATAGGCTTTGAGGCCTAGTATTTAGCTTGAGGCCTACTAGTAGTATTAGTTAGCATAAGGCTACATTAAGCCTGTAAGTTAGCATAAGAAAATAACTTTCAGTTAGAAGATTTAACAATATGTCTCTTGTGATAGACCGTTAGACTACAAAGGCTTTAGTCAGACTTACTTAACCGCATTGTATGAAGAACTTTCTGCCCAGTGCTTATGACAATATTCAGAACTCCAAGGACAGATAGCAGAAATAATAAATACAGACAAGAGGCCAAGACTTAATCAAATATGGTCCTGGAAATAGGTGCGGATAAGGAATAGGTGCATAAAAGGGAATCAAACCCAACCCTCAAAGGGACCTCGGGAGATCAGGACGGTGCCAACCTTAACACTCACCTTACATTAAGGGGAGTCCACAGCCCTGCAGATTGGTGAGTATACATGATGCGGATTCTGCTGTTATCCTTATCTTGTTTTCCCCCCCCTAGTTCTGTGATTTTGCTCATATTGATTGCAGTATTAATAAAACTCAAAGTCTGTGTGTCAAACATCTTCACAGTTCATCTTTAAGTAGCCACCAAACAATAAAGCTGTTATTACCGAACAGTGCATTTTGCACCCTAAATCAATTATAAGGTGTGATGAAGTGGGAATTTTCTGTAATATTTGTAAAAGCAGCAAAGAATCCTGTGGCACCTTATAGACTAACAGACGTTTTGCAGCATGAGCTTTCGTGGGTGAACTTCTTGCATCCGAAGAAGTGGGTATTCACCCACGAAAGCTCATGCTGCAAAACGTCTGTTAGTCTATAAGGTGTCACAGGATTCTTTGCTGCTTTTACAGATCCAGACTAACACGGCTACCCCTCTGATACTTGTAATATTTGTATGAATCCTACATGTGCCCCAGTTTCCCCCATATTTTGCATGGCTACCCAGTGGAGGGGAAAAAGGACCAAGTTCGCTCTCGGGACAGGCTGAGAGACATAGGTGTCTGTGTGTGTTGCCTAGCTGTCTGAGCATGAAGGGGTCATTTTAAAAAAGAGCGGCCAAGGCCGACCTCATATCAATGGAAAATCCGAGAAGACAACAGAAAACCCAAATCCCATGACACTGATACCTAGCAACCAACGACCTAGAGGCAGTTGGATTTCCCCACCTCTCAGTGGGCAAGCTGAGCAAAGACCCCGGCTCGAGAACAAAGGACTTCAAGGTGTGAGGTGAGGGGGACTAAAGTGTTGGCTTCTGGAAGAAGCTGGGAGCTCTCTCACCTAGGAGATGACTAAGGCAGTCAGACAAAAGACACAGAGCCTGAACATGGCCTTCACTACAGCTTGGTTGGGGCACCGGGCTGACCAGAAGGGACTATGCTTTCACTTACATTTCTCTATGCTCATGTAAGGACTTCAGACTTGAATATATCCTATTGGGAGCAATTTGCAGTTACCAGGAGATAGACAGGACGACTAGGCAATTTTAGGACATTTTAAACCTGCCCTTTGTGGGTCACAATGACCTCCCCTGGAGGCCTGTCTGTGGATTGCTCCCATTAGGCTATATCCAAGTCTTTAGCAGGTTACTCACACCTTCCCCAGCGGCACTAAATTCACTAGTCAACAATACCATGTAATTGAGCCTTGGTCTAGATTACGTACATACTTCGCTATAACTATGTCGCTCAGGGTGTGAGCTCTCTTGCGTCAGCTTAACGTCTTCACTGGATGCACTGCAACTGCGCCAATGTAAATTTGTGGTGTAGACCCGCCCTAAGGTGGTGACCAGTCACACTGGAAATGTTGACTAGTGCACAAACAATTATCAGCAAATCTCTCTGGAGTGTCCCATAGGCTGAACTATGTTTGCATAAATATTAGTCAAATCACTTTGAAAAAAGCAAGTTCTAGGAATGAAGGCTGCAGACAACAGTATAGGGAGTGAGAACTACAGCTAGGATCCTCCCTTGGGCATTTTGGGCCAAGTGAGCCAGCCAGTGAGACAGATTAGTCCCCCATCACACACACACGGGGCATTCTCTCTCCTGATGACTGACCTAACCTTTGGCGGGATCCCTGGAAATCATGATCCACCTCAACCAGAAGGTGACACAGGAGACAGAAGATCGTGGGTCTGGATATGATATGTGACCTCACGGCCTGCTCATTGGTAGGTTAGCACAGCTACGCAGAGTCCCTGGAGTGAGAACGTGGGCATGAGTTCAGCGTACAGTTCTGTTTATTACAGGCAGAATGTACAGAGGCAGCTCCCCTCCTGCTGCTGGTCTAGTTTCCCTCTCCCGCTGAGGCATGCGTGTTTTGTCTCCATTTCTTGTCAGTTACTTCCTGAGACAGGAGTTCCTCGTATTTTGGAAGAGCTGTAATTCAAAGCAGCTATGTATTTTTCTCGGCATCAACTCATCGATGGCAAATTTTGAAGCAACATCTGGGAACATCCTCTCTGACACTGAAACCACTGAGTGCCACACGATGGGAAAGTCGAGTGGAGGCGATAAAGCCTATCAAACACCAAATTGGGAAGATAGATAATGCCATAGTTGCCATTATAGAGGATAATGCTATGACAGGAACTGTTTGTGGGAGAACAGTGGCAGAGGGAAATGGAATCACCAGAAACATACATAACTTCACATTTCTGTGTGGCTTAGGGCTGGTCCACACTAGGGGCGGGATCGAACTAAGGTACTTCGACTTCAGCTACGCGAATAGCGTAGCTGAAGTCGAAGTACCTTAGTTCGAACTAACGCGACTTACCTCGCGTCCGCGCGGCGCCGCGATCGAAGTTCGCGGCTCCTACTTCGAACTCCGGTACTCCGCTCGCCCTGCAGGAGTACCGGAGTTCGAAGTAGCGCGTTCGGGGATCGATCTATCGCGTCCAGACGAGACGCGATAGATCGATCCCCGATACTTCGATGGCTACCCGCCGATCCGGGCGGGTAGTCTGGACGGGGCC
>QXTE01000196.1:1875407-1964257 GCA_003942145.1 Platysternon megacephalum | reverse complement strand
TTTCATGCAGCTCAAGGAACACAGCAGTATATTTGGGATGTTGTATGATATTCCAAAACTCCTCACTATACCTGAAGAAGACCTACACCAGCAATGCAGGGCACTAGAGACAGTGTTGACACATGATGACATGCGCGATATTGATGCGAGTGATTTAGGTGATGAACTGAAAGCCCTTTCAAGATACATTTCAGCAGGATCAACTCCAAAGGCTGTTCTGGAATATATGTGCACAAATAAGATGACCACCCTCTTTCCAAATGCTTTTGTTGCTCTGCGCATACTTCAAACACTTCCTGTAACAGTTGCCAGTGGAGAATGCAGCTTCTCCAAGCTGAAGTTAATAAAAACACATCTACATTCCACCATGACACAGGAGAGGCTGGTCAGCCTTGCAACCATCTCAATAGAGCAGACTGTGGACCTTCAGCAGGAAGCAGTTCAAATCTTTGCAACCAAGAAGGCACGGAAAGCACCACTTTGATTATTCAAACAGATAAAAATGCCAGTGTTTACTATGCAGCCAAGAAAAGTTACATTTGCTGTTCAGGCATTTGAAAGTTAAGTGTTACTTAAAATATTTGAACAAGGCATTTTAAGTTGTTAGTTCTCCTTTATTGGGGTAGGTAGCAGAGCAGCACCATGAGAGGAGTAGAACAGGAAGAAGGCAGAATTGAGACCTTTCAAAGTTTTGGCCCAAGCGAGGAGGAATGGGGGCATCATTTGAGCTCCCCGCCTCAGGTGCCAAAATGTTGTGAGCCGGCCCTGCCCCTAATCTCACTTTTGTTTTAAATGCACTTTCACTGCCTTGTTTCTCTTATGTGTGTATTTCTGGTAAGATATTAGCCCACATTGCGATGTCCTTTAGGCTTCGGGAGCTACTTATGCTGAATGTGTGAACATCTTGCACTTGAAATACACAACTCAATACCAGCTTATTGGCAGCCACTGCTATCAGTACACCAAACTATTTATTAGTATGATTGCTTGATTTCTGCAAAAAAAAATTCTATTTTCCATGCTTGGCAATTAGACTTCACCAGAACCAGCCACTGTGCTTTCAGGATTGACTGCATGAAGAATTAACATTATTACAGGAGACCTTAAATATGTGAAAATTAAGATACTGGATAGCTGCCCAGAAAGGCTACTGTCATTAAAGGATTTAGTAATGCTGGGGTGTAGAAGGAGGACATTTATAATACTCTTTAAATACACTTTAATTCTATAAATCAGCACACCAGAATAATGAAGTTATAATATATGTATGATAATGTAATCACATGCCAATTACCCATACAACAGTATGTAAGGGAAACCCAATATACCATCAGATACAGTTCCTTTTGACTGTACACAGAAAATATAATTAAGCAATAGAAGGGGAATTGTTTCATGCTGAGTTCTGTTACTGAGTTGGTTTAAGCTCAAGTGCGTCAGTTATAAAAGGCCAATCTAACTCGAGGGAAGCCAAAACCCACGCAAGATTCTGACCTCTGGTTGAATCCAGTTGCTGAGCAACAGGATAGTCACACCTACTGGTTGGGTGGCCTATTGTGGATCTTGCTGGTTTATTAAAAACCATGAAACCACACTGGTGTTATGTCAATTACGGAACTCTTGGGCAGCTACACTAGTTTCTACCATCAGACTAACCCCAGCTATCAAGGAAGTGACTCAGTCCAAGGTTGGGCAGAACGTTATTTCCAGACAGTCTGGAGTCAATATTCCCCAAAATCTCTTGCAGCAACTTGGAGGCAAGGACCGCAGCTTCTGGCATGTTCTGTACAGCACTGAGTGCACGGTCACCGTTTTGACAATAACTTAATGCTACCTTGAACTAACAATGTAAGAACGGCCATATTGGGTCAGACCAAAGGTCCATCTAGCCCAGTATCCTGTCTTCTGCCAGTGACCAGTGCCAGGTGCCCCAGAGGGAATGAACAGAACAAGTGAACCACCCCCTGTTGTCCACTCGCAGCTTCTGGCAAATAGAGGCTAGGGACACTCAGACCATGGGGTTGCAACCCTGCCCATCCTGGCTAACAGCCATTGATGGACCTATCCTCCATGAACTTATCTAAATCTTTTTTTAACCCTGTTATAGTCTTGGCCTTCACAACATCCTCTAGCAACGAGTTCCACAGGTTGACTGTGTTGTGAAAAATTACTTCCTTATATTTGTTTTAAACCTGCTGCCTATTACTTTCATTGAGTGACCCCTAGTTTTTCCAATGTGCATTACTTTGCATTTATCAACATTGAATCTCATTTGCCATTTTGTTGCCCAGTCACCCAGGGGAATAGAAGGACGTAACAGCCATTGCAGACACAGCTAGCTCACAAGTTCACTGAAGTGATAAGGGCTTCTCGAGTGTTGGGTTAGCTGACCCCTTGGTAGCTGTCACCAATGGGGAATTGGGGGGAGATTCCTGTGTTGAAGAGCAGTTTATCCACAAGGACAGGCCACTGAACAGCCTCAGCCAATATCAGATTCTGATTAGAGAGGTTGAGTAACCCTTTGTGACTGGTTCCCCAGGGTGCAACCTGGAATTGGGGTACAGCTGAGCCCTCTGTCTTACCAACCTGGACTCCTTCTCACGCAGCAATGCTGTGACAAGCTGCAAACCCCTCCAGGTCCTGCACTCACACAGCCATCCACAGGCAGGGACACACACAGCTGAGTTACATGAAGGCTTTCACCAGTACTCATGAACCAACAATAGAGACTCCAGCCAATTCCCCCAGCTCCCCAGCCTAGGACCCCAGAGCTGTACCATCTTGTCCTGGTCAGAAGCCTAACCAATGTAAGTTTATTACCCAGTCCACCCCTCCCTCAATGTGGAGAGGACATACACCAGCCCTTGTTCCTGAGCAGATTCCCCTTGCACTTCCAACCAGCACACAGTTTTAGGTAAAATATATAACAGATTTATTAACTACGGAAAGATAGATTTTAAGTGAGTATAAGTAGGAAGCGTGCAGATCAAAGTTGATGACCTAAGAAATAAAAGTAAAAATGCAATCTGAGTTCTATAAACTAGACCGGATTTGAACCAAGCAGTGTCTCCCCCGACAGACAATACGAGCAGGTCACAAATCTTCCATACTCAGGCTGGAAATTCCCTTCAGCCTGGTACCACCTCCCCAGTTCAGTCTTTGTTCTCCAAACGTGTTTTCAGGTGTGAGCTGATGGGGGAGTGAGGCCAAGTGATGTCACATCCCCCTTTTATAGCTTCTTCCAGCTTGCTGGAAAGATTCTTTGCTATGACATGAGCCAAACAGCCTCCCTTGTGTATGTGCTCTCTCTCAGAGGTTTCCATTGTATACAGTGCCTGGGGTAATCCTTGAGAGTGTGTGTTTCAGGTACAACAATGGGGCAGCCAGAAAGACTGGTTGTGGGCGTTTCCAACTTCACAATGTATTTCAGTAATACACATAGCAAAACTTCATAACTCCACGTACAAACAACCCAACAGGATATTAATGTTCAACAGATTAAGACTTTTAAAATGATACCTCACAAAGGCATACTTTGTACAAAACCTATCATCATTATATCCCCAGGGTAAATAGGAGGGTGCCAGGGTGTTGCTTTGCGGTACAGAGTGTCACACCCTTCCAAGCAGGAACGGGTGGAGAATAGATTGGGATGGACTATGCAGGTACATTTTATTACAGTGTTGAGGGAGGAGCTGGGAAACAGCATCAGAATTCCCTGCCAGACTTCGAACCAACATGGAGCTCCATCCGAAGTCAGGCTGCAGTTTTTAGCCTTCCCTGTTAAACAGGGCACGTACGTAGCAACAGATTCAACTCCAGACACAGCACTCTGTGTTGATTCATTTCTCTCTCAATAACGAGGGACTGCAAGAGTGACTGCTCAGAAAGCACAGCAAGCCTTTGAATTTTGAACAGTGCCCCTCTGCTGGATTCTCTAGTCCAGAGCTGCAATTTCAAACACAAGGACTCCATATCAAAATAAGTGCCCGGCTTCCCCTCTCCCGGGCAGCGTGTCTGTTCTTGGCTTCATGTCTGATTCTAAATGTTAAATATTCTCATAAAGGGCAACATTCCTGATGCCATTAATGGCTAACAAACCAGAGCTCCCCGCTTTTTCCTGTCTGAAAGGCCTTTGAGTTCCCAGAACGACATATCCTTTCATAATCCCATCCATAATCATTGGATTATACTGTTCAAAGCAATGAGCGACTCAGACGTTGACGGCTCTAGTCAGACCATTTACTGCACTTACGCCTATGTACTGAGTGCTATTGTTCAGCATTAAGATTTCAGACTAATTAACATTGCAGCTTGATTTCAAACTCATGATCTCAAAGGCAGCAGAAGACTGTCCATGTTCCAGGCCAGATTCCGCCCTGAATTATAACCCTGATGCCATCTCAGTGTGAGTGAGACTGCAAAGCACACTACTCAAGCCACAGTATGGCCCTACATTTACCAGCCATGCTACAGGGTACATTCTGGCTGCCCCAGCACAACGGGCACTTTTCTTGCCATTGATACCTGTGAAAAAAGCAGCGCTTGATGCTGCCATCCGTGTTCCCCACCTATGAGCAGCAGCACTGAGCACTGGAGAAGGGGCACGTTTGCGGTATATCCAGTGAGGCCCTGGCCACAGTCCTCATGCCACTAGCAAGTGCCCGGAAGCCAGGCAGGGACAAGACACAAGCTGACCCTGCAGAAGTGCAGCAGAATCCGCTGAAAAACATACTGCTCCTTGGGAGCGTTATTCTTACTGCTTCTGCCATGCACAGTACAATAGCTCCAATCACCTCTCCTCAGGTCGTGCGCCCACCCCGCCACTCACAGCACCAAGCAATTCTGGCTGTTTCTCCATCTGTGTTGCCAGTATTATGGGGAAATCTCAGACAGTTCTGTTTAGTATGGGCAGGGCCAGAGAGGATTTCAACAGCAGCAGCAGACGAGCTAACTGGGTGATGTGGACAGATTAGCGTGATCATCTAGGGAAGATAGTGCTGCAGATTATACCACCCAGTCGGGGGCTGCTGGGGTCCAATTTGGCCCCAGCATTAATTAGGACAGCCCAGGAGGCTGGCTAACTTAAGCTCAGCTACCCATGAGCCTTGGGCAGCAGGGCTTCCTGATCAAACTCCCTTCACATCCAGAATGCCCTCCAGCCTGCCCGGCAGCATATTCTGGAATGTCCCCAGAGGCAGGAGTTCTGGCCAAGAGAGCTGGTCAGAAAGTGAAATGCTAGTTTAGAGCAACAAAAACGGGCCATTGGGAACCCCTTCCATGTTCTTCACAAGCGAGGTTTCTCTTCATTTCTTGACCAGCTTTATTTGAACTTCAACGGAATCTGACACAAAAGTAAACCTCAAGCCACTGATCTCAGTCAACTATCACCCTTTGCCTTTGGGTCTGACCCCAACAGACATTCACAAACTTTCTTAAAAGCCATCTAGGGTCCTTGACAGGAAGGAGAGCCCCAGGGAACAAAGGGTTTGATCAGTAGCCAACCAAAGCCCTATAAAGAGACTGGAGGTATTCCATCAGGAGGTGGTATCACCCATAAGAGCTGGAACTATGGGTGCTGCTGCTGGAACTAGGGATGCTGGCTAGTGGTTTCCATCATATACAAGGTTTACAGTTTGGTTCAATGGCTCAGTACCCCCACCATAAAATTGTTCCAGCACCTCTGGTATCACCAGATATTTGGGAAGGGGTGGGGTCTGTTGGAGGTGCAGAGAAAAAAGTTGGGGAAAAATTATTTGGAGGGTGGTCCAGTTGTGCTGGAGTGAAGTAGATGGGACATGGAGAAGGAGAATTCAACCTGCTTTAACTAGTACAAGCAAACAGATACTTTGCAGCTTACCCAGCTTTAACCAACACACAAGTTAACTGCAAATGAAAACCAGAAAATAGCGGTGACATTTACAGCCCAGTTAATGATAAAGCAGGTGCCCCGTTCAGCTTCCCCACATGCACACACACCCCTGAACAAAAAACAACAAACTCAGAGATCTGGTGGGCTGCTCCCCACACACCTTACTCTTTTCTGGGAGCCTGAGAGTGACATTTTTGGGCCTGGAACAGTATACATTTCAGAGCCTAGTGCTTTCACAAGTCTCCCCAATACTTGTCCATGAGATACAAAAAGCAGAAGTCCTCTTCCAGGCTAAAAACCACTAAAACCACAGCGGGGACCAATGGGAGAACATGCCATTCTGCCAGAAGGTGGAGTGCGAGGAAGCTGTTCTTCACTTCACCGTGATTGGCTTAAGGACAGAGTACAGAACTAAGAAATTCACTCTCCCGTCACAGTCTGTCGAAGATAGCACACTCGCTGTAGGAGCTCTCTCTAGACACTTCCGTACAGAGGCGTTGAGAGGCAAGAACGGAGTACTACATGCGTGGGCTCATTGTGTCTACCAGCTTCCCACGTACAGCAATCATGGCACAAGTTACGGTTTTGCTAAGTATGGAAGTGTTTCATTAACATGGGAAATTAAGTTGCAGATAGACTTGCGAATGACTTGTCATTTAAGTGTCAGAACATAAGGGTACACCCAGTAGCGGCGCCAGCTTTGCTGGCGCCCTAGGCGGCGGAAGGTCCCGCCCCTGAAATCCCGCCCCCAACAGCGGCGGCGGAAGGTCCCGCCCCCAAATTTTTACGGGCGGCGGAGGCGCAGGCGCCCCCAAAATAGCAGCGCCCTAGGCGACCGCCTAGGTCGCCTAATGGGAGCGCCAGCCCTGGGTACACCCTGCATTCACAACAACTCTATGTAATCTAACCTGTTTGCAAATCAGGAGTTGACCCTCTGAGTTCTCACTCAGGATGGGTAGAAGGTTTCTTGCACTCACAGGTCCTCTAAAATGCCCTTGAAACATTTAAAAAACCACTTTGCAGCCAAAAGGAAGTACAGATGCTCCCCACCTATGAAAGTCAGAAATCAGCAGGTTAGGTTCCTAACTAAGCAGCCAGGTTTGTAAATTCTGGACTTGCCTCTGTGTGCCACATCTGTAAGATGGGGAGAATATTACCCTTCCAGCTGTGAAGATTCATTCGTTTTTATGAAGTGCTTTGAAATACTTAGATGACAACATTTTAGAGCAAAATATTTTAAATAGACCAAATCCTGAAGTCCTCACCAAGGAATATTTCCATTGGCATCACTGACCCATTGTTATAGTTGGGAAGGGAAGGTGGAATGATCACAGCAGTCCAAGGACCCTTGCCTGCCTTGAGAACAAAAGTAGTCAGCAAGTCTTTGTTACTCACCTCTCAGGATGCAAGGATAGTCTAGTTGTAGGATGCTGGAATGGGAGGCATGGGACTTGGATTCAATTCTTGGCTCAGTCCCAGACTGATCTTGACCACTGTCTTATACCCATTTTACAGAAGGGGAATCAATACTTGAACACTCCTTTGAGGCAGGGAGGATAAAATCCCTTATGACCAAAAGGCACTGGGTATTACAAGCAGATGTGAAGGGTGCTGTGTTGGATGAGATGGGACCAGTGAAAGTTCTGTATCCCATCACATCTTGTCAAGAGTAAATCATGCTAGTTTTTGCCTCGTTTATTTTTATGAAAACAAGACAAACCCCAAAAATGTTACCTTAATGTTTTCTTTTTTTGTTAGAGAATCTTCCTCATTCCTGGTTCGCTCTAGTTCCATTTTTTGCTCAGCGTGTTTAAAGTTTACTCTGATTGATTGATCTAGTTCAGGGTGCCTAAAAGCGGGTGGGGGGTACAGTTTGGATTTGTTGAACAGACACTCCAGGCCAAAAGCAGCTCTGTTGTGTCTACTGAGGAGAACCGAATTACAGCGGCAGAGAGTCTGGCCCATTACTTCAGGTGTTTCTGCTAGACTGATCCAGAGTGAACCGGTTCTGGTAGAACAGAGCAACACCCAGCTGAGCGATTATTTCTATCTGTTTACAGGCTGTGGAAGACAGCACTGCCTTGGCTACACTAGGAGCTAAAACTTTCATTTTTCAATGAAAACCTAGTTTCTGGAGCACAACATGGCAGCAACTGAACAGTTTGAGGCCTTCACCTATATATCTATATTCCATGTATGCGTCATCCTCTGTTTGCCCTGGCACAGATTTCACCAATTCTTCCTATTGTGCATATTTTTTTACAAAAATCTTTTAGCTCTACCTTGGAGCTGGATTTGCCTACTTCCTTCTATTTCCCCCTGCCCCTTCACCTTTTATTGTTGTTGCACCAAGAAAGTACGGGAGGAGGGGAGGAGGTTTGCTGGTTTTTGGGTTCCTTTTCAATGAGTGTTTGGTCTTTACACTTTTTGTAAACTTTATGGAGGGGATGGTTTGATGGGATAACGTGATCTTAGGCTACGTCCACACTACCCGCCCAGATCGGCGGGTAGCCATCGATATATCGGGGATCGATATATCGCGTCTCGTCTGGACGCGATATATCGATCCCCGAACGCGCTCCCTTCGACTCCGGAACTCCAGTAGGGCGAGCGGAGGTAGCGGAGTCGACGTGGGAGCCGCGGCCGTCGATCCCGTGCTGCGAGGACGCGAGGTAAGTCGCGGTACTTCGAAGTAAGATAATTCGACTTCAGCTACGCGAGTCTTGTAGCTGAAGCCACGTATCTTACTTCGACATCCCCCCCTAGTGTGGACCAGGCCTCAGTCAATAGGTCAATAACTTGCCATCACTGGTATTTAGTACCATGGGTCAATGATGGGATATTAATATTCATTTTCCTAAGTGTCTGGCTGGAGAGTCTTGCCTGCATGCTCGGGGTTCAGCTGATTTCCATATTTGGGGTCGGGAAGGAATTTTCCTCCAGGGTAGATTGGCAGAGGCCCTGGAGGTTTTTCGCCTTCCTCTGCAGCATGGGGCAGGGGTCGCTTGCTTGAGAATTCTCTGCAACTTGAAGTCTTTAAATCATGATTTGGGGACTTCAACAGCTGAGTCAAGGGAGAGAATTAATCCAGGAGTGGGTGGGTCGGCTTTTGTGGCCTGCATCATGCGGGAGGTCAGACTAGATGATCATAATGGTCCCTTCTGACCTTAAAGTCTATGAGTCCTCCCCTTAACTCAGATCCTGCTCCGCAGAGTTCACCCACAGAGATTCAAGTATCAATCTTCCCACGCTGCCGACTGCTGCTCCACTTAGCCTGCTGACTCCACCTCTCCTCTTCTGATTTGCTTTCCTCTTCAGACTCTCTTCAAGGCCAGCCTCCCTCCCTTGCTGGGCGGACACAGCTGGCAGTGCAGAAAGGCAGAGGCAGGTGGGAGGGGGGCAGTGCAGGGAGATTTTATTCAGCAGTGCTTCCTTAGTAACAGAGCAGCTGCTTTGAAGCTCCAAGGTCCAATTTCTCCAGCTGAAGTTACTAGTAATAAAAAGTAGCAGCTAAATATATTCCAAGTGTACTTTAGAGCAAATTCATTCTACCTTTAAAGTTTTGTCTGAGAATACAGAACAAAGGCTGTAAATACATAATGCACGAAACAGTTGGTTGGTTGGGGGGAGGTCCCGGATGACTGGAAAAAGGCTAATGTAGTGCCCATCTTTAAAAAAGGGAAGTAGGAGTATCCAGGGAACTACAGGCCAGTCAGCCTCACCTCAGTCCTTGGAAAAATCATGGAGCAGGTCCTCAAGGAATCCATTTTGAAGCACTTGGAGGAGAGGAAAGTGATCAGGAACAGTCAGCATGGATTCACCAAAGGCAAGTCATGCCTGACTAACCTAATTGCCTTCTATGAGGAGATAACTGGCTCTGTGGATGAGGGGAAAGCGGTGGACGGGTTAGTCCTTGACTTTAGCAAAGCTTTTGATACCTCTCTCACAGTATTCTTGCCAGCAAGATAAAGAAGTATGGGCTGGATGAATGGACTATAAGGTGGATAGAAAGCTGGCTAGATCGTCAGGCTCAACGGGTAGTGATCAATGGCTTCATGTCTAGTTGGCAGCCGGTTTCAAGCGGAGTGCCCCAAGGGTTGGTCCTGGGGCCAGTTTTGTTCAATATCTTCATTAATGATCTGGAGGATGGCGTGGATTGCACTCTCAGCAAGTTTGCAGATGACACTAACCTGGGAGGAGTGGTAGATACGCTGGAGGGTAGGGATAGGATACAGAGGGACGTAGACAAATTAGAGGATTGGGCCAAAAGAAACCTGATGAGCTTCAACAAGGACAAGTGCAGAGTCCTGCACTTAGGACGGAAGAATCCCATGCACTGCTACAGACTAGGGACCGAGTGGCTAGGCAGCAGTTCTGCAGAGAAGGACCTAGGGGTTACAGTTGACGAGAAGCTAGATACGAGTCAACAGTGTGCCCTTCTTGCCAAGAAGGCTAACAGCATTTTGGGCTGTATAAGTAGGGGCACTGCCAGCAGATCGAGGGACGTGATCGTTCCCCTCTATTCGACATTGGTGAGGCCTCATCTGGAGTACTGTGTCCAGTTTTTGGCCTCACACTACAAGAAGGATGAGGAAAAATTGGAAAGAGTCCAGCGGAGGGCAACAAAAATGATTAGGGGGCTGGAGCACATGATTTTTGAGAAGAGGCTGAGGGAACTGGGATTAGTTAGTCTGCAGAAGAGAAGAATGAGGGGGGATTTGATAGCTGCTTTCAGCTACCTGAAAGGGGGTTCCAAAGAGGATGGATCTAGACTGTTCTCAGTGGTACCAGATGACAGAACAAGGAGGAATGGTCTCAAGTTGCAGTGGGGGAGGTTGAGATTGGATATTAGGAAAACCTTTTTCACTAGGAGGGTGGTGAAGCACTGGAATGGGTTACCTAGGGAGGTGGTAGAATCTCCTTCCTTAGAGGGTTTTAAGGTCAGGCTTGACAAAGCCCTGGCTGGGATGATTTAGTTGGGATTAGGTCCTGCTTTGAACAGAGGGTTGGACTAGATGACCTCCTGAGATCCCTTCCAACCCTGATATTCTATGAAAGCCACTAAGCTTGCTACATGCAATGTACCTGACAAAGCCACGTTACCGATGAAGTGGAAAACTCAGCCACTTAAAACCATGCCCTCTACTCTGTATCCCACAGGAACAGACTTTACCACTTCAATGTCTGTACACCCCACTGCTTCCCTGAGCTCTCTCTTGTGCACACTTCACCGTACTACCCCTGTCCCAAGGCTGGGTTAACAGTCTGCTGTGGGTAGAGACGGAAGTCTGGCAGAGGTAATTGTAGCATAAAGCAGTCATTCGGATTACTTATGCCCAAAATCAGCCTTCACTCAATGAAGCTTTGCAGAAGTGAAGATTCACTTAACCCCTTATATTGCTACAATCTGTGCAGTCAGTTCTTTGGGGAGTTGGGGGTGGGAGGGGACCCTGGATAAAGAAATAATCTAAAGAGTTCAGCTCGTTCTGTTCAGTTACATGGGAACAGGGTCTGATTGATTTGTTACCAGAAGTTGTTTGATGAACATTGACTATACTCCAGCCTACAAAGGTGATCAGAGTCTACTGAGAGTTAGGCTGTTCATCACTCAACATGAGGGCCGGCTCTAGGTTTTTTGCTGCCCCAAGCAAAAACATTTTTGGCTNCGCCCCAGCGCTGGGCTCCCCCCTCACCTACCCACCCACCCCCCTGCTGCCCCAGCCCTGGGCTCTCCCCCCCAACCTGCACCCTCCTGCTGTCCCAGCCCTGGGTCACTGGTAACTCGCTCCCAGGGCGGGTCATTCAGCAGGAATTTTGGATGTGCACAGAACACAGACAGGATTGGTTCCCATATAGTTACAGAACTGCAGTAAAGTGAAACAATTTTCAGCTTGTGTGATTGGAGGATATCTGGATGCATATTATAAGACAGTCCTACATAAATGAGGAACAGTTGAGGTGCCTTTATTATTCTTTTGCTCCACTCTTTGTTTCTATGGGGAATTTGCCAATGCAATATCACTGTCTTCCTTTTAAACAAATAAAACTAAAAAAAAAAAAAGCAATGGCTGTTGAAAATAGCAATTCCAGTCCTAATAACCACTGGGAAGCGTTTCTTGCTCAATTTTATCCTACTTTATCTACAGCAAGTTACAGTGGATCAGTATATTTGATTTGGGAGAAATGAAGTAACAGCTGCCCAAATTGAGCGTGAGCACTCCTGAATTTTGAGGGTGTTCAAATCTGGAGGGCAGGTGCTAGATTCCCTTTCTGAATATTAGCTAAATCTAGAAAGGAAAAGCCAATTTCTGCTTCCATGGTTCAGAAGTGGAAATCCTCCTACGTGCCTGGTACTGTATCTAAAGCTGCCCAAGTCCTCTAGTAGAGCTTCCCCTCTTTCAGTTTTCATTTTAAATTCTAGTGGGATCCACGTACCTCCCTTGCTAGGCTTCAGATACAGAGGTACATTGTCCATTTAGTCCACCCAGTTCCTTCTTTGGGGGCTGCAAGGTGAGGTTACACCAGTATCCCTAATCCAGTCTGGGGAAGTCTTCTGAAGGGGATCTCTGCACCAAAGCCGCCTACCCCTTGGGCTGGGCACACTTGTTCCCCATTCACAGGGCCACCCCTTTCAACTCACAGCAAGCTACAGCATGGCTCAGCTACGTCACTCCTTCCCCCTCCCTTTCCTGTTGATAGCGGCCAAGGGATTGCTGGGAAATGTAGTTCTTTCCCTGCTCCAGGGCTGGCTCTCTAGGCAGGGAGCTAGCCAAGGAACTACAGCTCCCAGGGTCCCGTGGGTTCTCAGCTCCCATGCTGGATCCCCAGCTGCTCCGTGGCTCCGCTTCTGCAGGGTTGTGAGAGGGGAAGAAGTGAGTTAAAAAAACAAACAAACAAGGATGGCCCGAATGCCGCCCCCTGCAAATGTGCTGCCCCAAGCAGCTGCTTGGTTTGCTGGTGCCTAGAGCCGGCCCTGCTCAACATGGGTGATGTTCACCCTGTATGCAGGAAGCCCCTGAAGGAACTATAATATATTATGATAAATCAGAATTGTAAAAGGCACAGAGAAGAGCAACAAGTGATTAAGCATCTGGAACAGCTTCCATTGAGGAGAGATTAAAAAGACTGGGACTTCACAGCTTGGAAAAGAGAGACTACTTAGGGGGGCTATGATAGAGGTTTATACAATCATGAACGGTGTGGAGAAAGTGAATAGGGAAGGGTTATTTACCCCTTAACATAAGAACCAGGGGTCATCAATGAAATTATAGGCAGGTTTAAAACAAAGGGGAGTACTACTTCACACAATGCACAGTCAGTCTGTGGAACTCATTGCCAAGGATGGTGTGAAGGCCAAAACAATAATTGGGTTAAAAAAAGAATTAGATAAATTGGAGGATAGGTCCATCAATGGCTATTAGCCAAGAGGATCAGGGACAACCCCATGCTTTGGGTCTCTGTAAGCCTCTAACTGCCAGATGCTGAAACTGGACTGTAGGGGATGGATCACTCTATAATTGCCCTGTTCTGTTCATTCACCATGAAGCGTCTGGCTTTGGCCACTGCCGGAAGACAGGATATTGTGCTAGATGGACCATTGGTCTGACCCAGTATGGCCCTTCTTGTGTTCTTAGACATTACCAACCCTCGCAGCAGGGTCAAGTATTACTGTAAGTTCCAACCTATGGGTCTCATTCTCCTTAGACCAGTCAGGAGCAAATCCACATAGCATTGTGCAAGGGGATCCTGACCGAGAACACACCTTGTGAACCTGTGCAGGGGAGCTAAAACCAAGCCCTTCAAGTCTGGAGTGGGAAAGCAGTCAAAGGTCCAGGAATACTTAATCACATGTTCATTTCCATTAGATTTCCTTTTCTTGCCCCCCAATTGCTATATATTCTCCTCCAGGCTAAGAGAATAGAACTACAACCAAGTTGCATATCATGACAATGAGAACATTTTGATTTACGTCTACATTTCACTGGTTCACATATTCATTCAAGCAAGTTGACTCCATCTATGTCAGTTCTTAGGAGGGAACAGTTATAATGCCATCAGTTCTCAGTTACTTCTCATTAGGTTGACTTAATCAGAAATCAGTTTTACCAACTATTTCATTACATTTTCCTTCTGTGTTTAGTGGTGTTCCACTTGATGGCCAAATACTAGGGAAGATATGAATGGTCTGAAGCATATTTGTAGATCTCTGACTTGAAACTGATTTGAAATATTTACCTTGTCAGGAAATTGAGTCACACTCCTAGTTACTATAATCTACATCTAATCTTTTGTGGCCAGTGTAATGGAATCATAAGTGGTTTGTCAAAACCCCCACCCCTCTCAAAGTACCTGAAATATATCATTGCAATTTATTTCACATTTACTACATTCTGAATATGTGCTGTTCTAGCTGTTTGACATCAGCGGGAATTGGATCAGGCCCCAATGAGAGTTTCAGTGGACTGCAAATAAGATTTGGATCAGGTAAATTGAATTAAAAAAAAATGAACATAAGATTCTAGTTAGTAACCAACAAAGCTTTTCAGGGGGAGGATCTCAGTGCTTGGCAAACTTTCACAGTGAAGAATCAGCATGAGAGTTTTGTATGAAAAATTTAAATCATTTCCCCAGTTTTTCAAGAGAAAATACAAAGCCCCATCTCCTACTTGACTTATAACGATGCTTTATTCTAAAGATTAACTGCTTACGTTACAACACCTTCCCTCCAAAACGACCCAAGGTGTTCTTGAAACTTAAGCCATGATATTTTCTTTGTGGCTGGGTCATTAAACACATATGGAGCATCCCAAAAAAATCCATGAGCTTGTCTTTCTACACCAGTGAGGTCGCAGGATAGGAGCCTGAATATCCTGTGTGTCTACGGATCATTTCACTAACCCTGAAGTGCAGCCTCCTTTGGGAAAGCATGTGGCAACTGTTTAATAACACAGCAATAGCACGCAACACTTACAGAACAATAGTGAATGCAAATGGAAGTACAGAGAGAACTATCAACATCTAACCCAGAGACACCTAGGACTAGGCCAATATGAGATGAAAATAGGTTTTGACAATCTAAGGAGACAGCCTGCCAAGTTTTAACACCCGACCAGCCACAAGATGCTTATGTGCATCCCTTGGAGTGGGATAGATTATTCAAGTATGTTATGTTCTCAGATATGCATTTCCCCCATGGAACATTTGACACATACCAGCAAGAGACGTACTCAACACAGACAGAAAAAAAAAATGGTTGGTGCACATAGGACAGGTGATGACAGGTCCAGCCACTAGAATGATTTATAAAACACTTTTAAATAAAACGACACTAGTACATCATATCATCTGCATGGAGTGCTATTTTAACATCCCTCCGGATCCCCCAGAAGATCAATCAAAATGCTAAATAAAACCAGGCGGAGTCATACATCTCAGTGGAGCAGCGTGGTGACAGGGTGACTCATGTACTCAGTTGGGTTGGGTAACCCCAGAGCACAGCACCTTTGGGGCAGGGCGGGGGGGTAGAGCAAGGGTGGAAAAGCTAACTCAGATGGTCATAAAGTCCACATGGACACATGAATCCATAGACCTGGCTCTTAAGGACCTGCATCTCTGTGTAAGGACATTGAGAGCGAGGTTACTAAATGCGAGTGGTAATATTTTCTGTGTGCCAAAGAAAGGAAGCACTCTAGGCACAGTGCAGCTGTGGTTTGAGCATTGGCCTGCTAAACCCAGGGTTGTGAGTTCAATCCTTGAGGGGGCCACTTAGGGATCTGGGGCAAAAATCTGTCTGAGGATTGGTTCTGCTTTGAGCAGGGGGTTGGACTAGATGACCTCCTGAGGTCCCTTCCAACCCTGATATTCTATGATCTAAACACTGGTGCCGTGGTAACACGGCACTTTGCAGACCTGGAACCTCCACAGGGTCATGGTTCGGTGTAATAGAACAGGGAGCCATGGGGACTGATAATACTACCTTGGCTAGGTTTCCTCAACTCAGAGACATTGCCCATATTGGCAGGTCCTATGAGGCTGCTTGGTCTATTTCTGAAGTGGAGGCTGGAGAATGCTACAGAAACAGTGTTAGGAGGAAAGTGTTGTGTTCTTCACTGTGGTAGTGAAGAAAGCACTGCGAGCTCAAGAAATCTGAAAGCCAGTTCTGCTGCAAAAAAGAGAAAGGGAGTGCTCTGAACAGCTGGTTATGTGCCTCAGAAGGGCTGGGTTTAGCCCTTTAGAAAACACTCCCAGTTAAGGAAAGATGTCTGTGTGCTTCCCAACCCATACTGTTAAAAAAACATCATGGCCCCCAAAAATCAGTGTGATCGTCTTAAGAGTAAGGTTTAGAGAAAATCAATTGGGGGTTTTATTTGCCTTCAGTTTAAGTCTTTAGGCGTCATATTTCTAAGCTTCTCTGTAATGACAAGGGCTAGAAACATCCAGCAATTCCCACATAATCAATTATCACATGACTCCAGGAGCTGGGCCTTTAAGAAAACCTATCACAAGACAACACAAATCCCAAGAATTAGCAGCACTGTGGTAGCAGAAGGTACTACAAGAGCAGAAATGCTTACAGGCAGCTACAGAACCTTGTTCCTTCCAGTTAGGTTATCAGAATCCTGCCCTGTTTGCTTTGAGTTGCCAGTATTTCATTGAATGGCTGAAGAAGTAGCTGAAATGATGAGCTAAGAAAGTGCAGGAAGTCAGCCCGTGCCTTTCAGCAGCCTTCCCTCTGCCTTTGATACAGAACCACAAAGGGAATAGTGTCAGCTCTGGGAAAGGCTGCAGCTGTGAGCCTGAGGAAGGCTGCTCGATCTGTTTAGACAGGCATCTCGAATGCAAACTCCTCTTGTGTTAAGACGAGGTAGGATTTTATATTTAGGAGTTGCTTGAAAAATATCTGTTATAAATGGAATTAGAATAGAGGACTCTTAAGGATTGAACGTTCTAGGAACCCTCTATAGGGGGATAGATTGAAGCAAAGGGGCATCTGTTTGTTACACTTGATTAGGATGTTTATTAAACAAAACTTACCATCTTGGCCTTTCAACACTGGATTAAGTTGCTAGTTTGTCACGCATCCACATCACAGCTATTCAGATGCACTGTCTCTTTGGATAAGACGTGATACAACTAAGTAACTTGGGGCCTTATTTTTGGAGGTAACGAACACCTGCAAAACTCAAGGGCACTAGGAGCAGTCAGACTGCCTGAAATTTTTATCTGCAGTGTACACCATCTCTGGGCCAATTCCTGCGAGCCCAGGGAGCACATGAAGGGTCAGGCACATATCAGGGAAGACTGGAACAAGGAGTCTTTTGGTCTCTTTCCCAAGCAATTGTAGTCTTGGGATGACAAAGCTAAATTAGAATAAAAGGAAATGGGCCTGGGTTACAAATTCATAACTTCATCTGATTTTCCTCCAGGTTTGCACACACTTGGATTCAGTGTTCTGTACTTTAGATATAGGCCCAGATACAGCTACCAGTCTGGATCCATGTTTCCTCCTAACATCAGGGATTGGGGTCCAGTGTTCCAAATCTGACATCTATAGTTGTATTTAAAGACATCCAATTTTCTCTGGCATAACCAGATTTAAACTCAGATATAGGCCCAAAATACTTTTGGTCAGATTTGTCTCATTTGTCCAGTGTATGGTGTTCTTGTGTTTCCACCAGTCTGCAAACTCATCCATTTGCCAAGCTAAATGAAAACATTCACTCATTTGTTTAGCCATGATAATACAACAATATTTTATACTCTCCAGGAGTGCAATTAACAATTCTCTATGTCCACCTTTATTTCTCCAGCGTTCTGGTGGTCTTTCCTGTTTTCTCTTACCTAGCTATTTTCTTGTAAAGTAAGATTTTTTTCCCCCCTACCTCTGTCATTATAATTCACATCCCTGCTTAACTGGTCACAAAAGCTTTGTTCAGCAGTATTAGTTCTCTCTTCATTACATTTCTTCCTCTTTGAAATGTAGCAAATCTAATATTTCACCAGCTGTTCAACACATCCTTTTAAATCTTCTCCAAAGTTTTTTTTAAGTGCACCTTGTTACACAATACCAGTGTTCTTTTTCTTCTTTTTCTACAGCAGATAATTATCTTCTATATTCCCTTAGAGCTTCAACATTTAATGACCATATTGTTTTAGTAAGAGCTTATCACCTCTCCTTTGTTTCTAGCTTCTTTGGTTCCTGCATGGGATTGGATTTTGCAACAGGTTGTTTTCTGTAGAGAGAAGAATTGCTTCCTCAGGTGGCTTTTAACAGAGCTTCAGTTTACACCTTGCACTCTGGCATACTTGACCTCTAATAAGAAACTAGGAAAAGGAAGAGATGAGCCCCCAAATCGCTCCAGCGTTAGCATATCCTAGGATGCGACCCACTTTCAGCACAATTCCACTTTACTGTGCTCCCTGGTCATTCAATTTATATTTTACTGAAATTTTTCCAGAAATATTCTCAGAAATATCAGTAAAATATACCGTAAATTGAACAGACAAAAAGACCAAAGAACAAGGAAGTAAAG
Organism: Platysternon megacephalum; assembly: GCA_003942145.1. Taxonomy (NCBI): domain Eukaryota; kingdom Metazoa; phylum Chordata; order Testudines; family Platysternidae; genus Platysternon; species Platysternon megacephalum. The sequence continues at coordinate 1,945,852 of QXTE01000196.1, read as the reverse complement.
GGAAGGAAGAGTAAGGAAAAGGAAGGGGATAGCCAGTGATGTCTGTTTCCACCCACTAGTGATTAATCAAAAGGTGTCTAAAAAGTTAGACCAACTCTTCTCCAATTTGTCTGAGGTCCCTCTTCTCTGAAACATTAGCCACTCCTTAGCTGCCAGGTAAGCCAAGTCGCTGAGCCAAACTTCTATCTAAACAATGAGTCATTTGGCTACATTTGCCCTGGAGAGCCAAGCTTTCTGTGAGCTGGAGGTTTCCAGGAGGAGATATTTCCTAAACCACAGTTCTGAGAGGTAATTTTTAAGGAGATATCCATTATCACACTAATCCTCCTATCTACTTAATAGCTTCCATCAAGTGGGTCTTATCTATAGACAACTGTAGACCTGGTTAAAGCCCTTTTGTGCTAAATGGAAGGGAAATTTAAATGCCTCTATAGTGACAGTCGAAACAATAGACGGCTACTGCTCAAGGCACTGAGCTTGGCAAACCTAGGTCAGGTGGGTATTCTGGGACCGATTGCAAATGCAGGGCTGGGGCATTAAATGGTTGCAGTTGTGACTGAGGCTGCGTCTACACAATGGCAACTATGCCAGCATAGCTCCGTAGTGTAAATGCAACCTACATAGCTGGAAGCGATTTTTCCATCTGCGTAGGAACATCTCCCCGAACGAAGTCAACTATGTGGATGGAAGCATTCTTCTGTCAACGTAGCTGCGCCTACACTGGGGATTAGGCACTATTACCAGTTGTCACCTTTCAGGGCAAGGGCTCCTCCTCCTCCCGGGACAAAGGCCCTGCTAAGACAAAGGCCACGGGGGGCGGGGGGGGGTTGGTGTTTCCATTCCTCCTTCCCTGTTAGGCCTTTCACCAGCATTGGGGGGGTGCAGTTCATCCATCTCATGCCACCATTGGATGGGCTGGCAACCTCATTCTCCCCAAACCTAAAGCCCAAGGTATTGGGGGTTGCTGAGGTTGTGCTGAGTCACCTGCCATGCCTCGAGGTGCTGGCATTAGCCAAGTTGGTCATATATTAATCAAAGAGGAGGAGGAGGCTTGACAGTGGAGTTCCTTGCAACTGTGACTGTGGGGCTCGGTGTTGTGCCCTTGTCCATTCACATCTCCAGGCGGATTTCCTCTGCGCAGCATCCACTCGCTCCCTGACAGCAGTGGGTGCTATCTGGGAGTGTGTGGCCCACTCTGGGACCCTGGTTGTAACCCTACGACCCTCACTCCCCTCCCTATTTTTTCATTTGTTGTCCCCCAGGCTTAGTTGATCCTTGTGGTTTCTGAAGCGGGAGAGTTCAATCCTTGAAGGGGCCATTTAGGGATCTGGGGCAAAATTGGTACTTGGTTGTGCTGTGAAGGCAGGGGACTAGACTCAACTCAATGACCTTTCAAGGTCCCTTCCAGTTCTACAAGGTAGGTATATCTCCATATATTATTTGTTCTCAGACTGAACCAATTTCGCTGCAACTTTCCTAATAAACCGAGCCCGAGGCAGACACCCAGCATGGAGAATTTCAGCCCAAACTGTTAACATTTGGCAATGTTATCAGCCAGTGAAAACAGAGCCTTCTAATGGGAAGCGTCTGGCATTCTTAATTCTAGGCAGCACGGCCAGCTCCACCTAGAATTGTTTGTTTTGTGCCAGTGCATTTGTTGCTATGCAATAGGTAGAGAAAGGCATCATTTTTGTGAAAAGGGGGCTTCCAACCTACAAGCTAAGTTACGTAATAAGATAGGTTTCAGAGTACTTGTTAGAGGGCCGTTCTGACAACGTAAGTCAGACTGAAAAAGCATCTGGAGTTAAAGCAACCAGGATTTTTAAAGTAGATTTACAGACGGGGGGGGGGAGGGGGGGAAGCTCACCATCCCTACCATATACAAGTCCATATAATGCTGTCTAATAAAAAGCTCTGGCGTCTTTTCAATTAATTTAAATTGACAGGAGCATCTGGTTTGTAATTTGACTGAATCTATCCTGTCTCAGCACTGAATTAAGATACTGATTGTATCCGGCAGCTATGTCAAATGAAAATATCGAAGCACAGATGACGACATCTTCCTCTTAAGAAATAGGGGAAACAGTGGAGTCATTCCAAGCCAGTCTTGAACAAAAGCCCAATAGAATTATTTGCATGGCAATTCTTGGGTCAGCTGTTGCTCTACATCTACTGGTTCATTTCTTTTTTGGGGGGGGGCGGGTGGAATCAAGTTCAGTGCTCACAAAACACCTGCAGGTTGGAGGAGGGGCTGGCCACCTATTAATCCTGATGAGTCAATGGAGGCTCAGCACATCTGAAAAGCAGGCCACCTGCTTTATTGCTCCCCTCCCCTTTAAAATGTTGGCTGTGCAGTCAGAGATATTCTGGAGAGTTACTGTTAGAATTTAGAAGCCACAGTATCTTCTACTGAAGCAGAAATTATGGTGGTTTGTATGTTCAAGTGTCAGTGTAGACAGAACAGTGCTAGTTGTAATTATAGAATGTTTCAGCTCTTATATAATTGCCTAGCACTGTGGGCACCATCTGACACTTGTCCAAGATTTTTTTTTTTTTACTTGATTTTAACTATAAATGACTTTGTTTTAGTGCCTGTTAAACGGGAAGTCTTATACAGGGGGGTCAGGCTAGAGCCAGGGCCGCCCAAAGGATTCAGGGGGCCTGGGGCAAAGCGGGGGAGCGGACATAAAAAAAGCTGCGGCGCTTGTACTCACCGGGCGGCGCTCTGAGTCTGCGGCTGCGGGTCCTTCACTCGCTCCGCGTCTTCGGCAGCACTGAAGGACTCGCCGCCAAAGTGCCGCCGAAGACCCGGAGCGACTGAAGGGCCCCCCGCCGCCGAAGACCCGGACCACCGCCGAAGACCCGGACCACCTCAGGGAAGGGATTCTCGGCCAGGGCTCGCGGGGCCCAGGGCCTGGGGCAAATTGCCCCACTTGCCCACCCCTCTGGGCTAGAACCCAACAAGGCATTGCTAAATTATCACATACAGTTCTACAAATCTCTCTCACTTTCATCAGCTGCAGACATGGAGTTCAATTAACTATTTTGTCATAAGGAAGCCTGGGTATTTCTATAAAAATGAAAGTGGCTTTTAAGTGAAGACAATAGTTAACTATATCTTTATCATGCAAGCAACCGGGGAAACTGATGCACTGCCGAGTGGACTCAGACCTGATTGTGAGCAATACACTAATTTCAAGCCCTTTGGGGAAGTTAGATTTACCAGAAGTCAAACCCCTAAAGAAAAAATTGAGCTAAATATCATATCAAGAAAACTAAGCTAAAAGAACGTCAAGTTGAAGTCCAGCACTCAACAGGAAGAAAATGCTAGAATTAAGATTTCCTGTGAAACCTTAATTCGGCCCCTTGTGTGTGTCTTTAATAACGCCCCTAGGCTTCTCAAACTGGACATGCAAAATTAGTGATCACTTCATAAATCTGTACATAATCTCTCAGTTCCCCAGCTGTAAAATGGTGATAATGCTCTTGGTCTCAAGGATTTGAGAAGGGAAGTACATTAGCAGTTTGTGCAGCACTCATACTATGGTGAAAGCACCACAGAAGTGTCCAGAAGGCAATTAATTATGTATGTAGGGCAGGATTCAGCAGTGGGACTGGGACTACATATCAAAAAAGGAGGATGGGAACAAAATGGAACAGCTACCCATTCATTGAACGAGGCAGGGGTCCCGTGAATAAAAAATTAGTATGTGATCATATCATTTAAGACTATAGAAACTGTTTGCAATGACTCAGAGTTCAATGGGGACCAACCTGAGCCCTGGAATAAACTCCCATTCATGTCTCTTCCCCTCCCCTGCCCCTCCAAAAGCCTTCCCCCATTGAGTCCTTTTTAAACCCTCTGCTTTGTCACCTGTCTGTCCTGTTGGAGACTTCCACTCTATCCACTCCTTGCGAAGAAACTAGGTCAAAATCATTTCCCCACTTAGGTCACCACATTAGCATACCCATTGTTCACTCCAGAGCACTGTCGTTAAGTTTAACAACTCTCCATTGTCCCTGGTCCGGTAGGTACAGGCAGCCGCCTGTGTCAGCAAGTGGTAGATTCCACACCCACATCAATGTGTTCCCTGTTGGAACATGACACCAGCCAACAATAAGTTGTATGGACAGATTCCCAAATAGTCACAGGAGCCTACAGAACACTGCTCATGTAATTGCTAGGCAAGTGGTGAGCTCTGTTATGGAAACAACTAGTCTTAGTGAAAATGTGCTCCGCTCCTCCCCCACACACACCTATCCGTCCATTCATAGAAATGTCTAATTCCTACCAAGTTCTTGACCTCAATGATATCTTGTGGCAGTGAGTTCCAGAAGTTACTCAATATGCCTCTTTCACTTCTGACTGCTAACAACCTCATTTTACCCTTTCTGTTGCCATCTTCTGCCGACTGCCCTGATTCCTCAGCACTACCAATTGGCATTCAGCTCCTCTCTGCGTGAAAGAAACAAGAGGGCAAAGCACGGAGCTGAAGGCGAATCCAAGGAAAACACACCACATGTTAACAGAACACAGTTATGAGATTTCACTATAAATCCCTTGAGATATTGCAAGGTAATTGTACCAGCAGGAACACTGCAGGGTAGTGAACCAGACACAGATAATCCTCAAGTTCCAAATGCTTCAGAGAGCCCCAGACTCACCATGAGGAAATTACCTTGTTTTTATAATGAATTCTTTCACTTAGAGCACAGATCCTTCCCTTCAGTATGGGCCACTTTCTGCTCTTCGTGACCCGAGGGTGTGACTTGATGCTTCTTGTCTGCTTCCTATTTGGCACATTTACAGGCAAGCAGTATCTTTAAACGGCTGCATTTTTCAATTGCGGGGAGAAGGGAGGTAGATAGACAGATTAAGGGGGAGAGGAAAAACAAATGGTGTAATAGGGACAGAGCTGGGGGAGGCAATGAGGGAACGTTGTCTCTTGTATCAGATTTGTATTACGTCTTCTGGAAATTCATGGGGTAGTCCTGGGTGCTATTAAACGGTCACTCCTTCCCCCTCCAACAAAGAATCAACTAAGAAATGTTTTGAAATGAAAGTTAATAGAGATAGATGCACCTGAAACTCTTTAGAGAATAGGAATAGAGAGCTGCTAAGAAATAAAGCAGGGAATACAAAAAAATTAGCAATCGGACTAAATCGTGAACTCTTTAGAGCACGGACTTAGTATGTTGTGACTGTTGGCATCTACTTTTGTAGAGTGTAGAAGTGAACTCCTGGCTGGAGCACCCCATCGGGGCTGAGCATGCCAGAACAGCTCTTTTCTGTATAGTGCACCGCCTGCCAACAGTCACCCAGAGGTTACCTATAGTGTCCTACTTGGTCTGCCTCTTTTCGCAACTCAGCCTTTCAGCCAGTCACTTGAAAGTCTCTCCCTTTCCAGGGCAACAAGAGTGCAACTAATAGTGTTCCACCTCTGCCCCATCTTGGCCTATTCCTTGGCCCATCCTTGAGTTAGTCTTCAGCCCAACCCTGAGCTCAACAGCCCTTACCCCAGGCATGTGCACCCTTCCGTGGGGATGGGAGGGGAACCCAGGCCCAACCTGTGCTCTGGTTCTGGCCCAGGGACCCAGTGTTGAGCGGCTAGATCTGCCCCTCCAGACACAATGCTGCTTCTCTGGGCCATTTCCTGCTTCCAAGCCCTTTGTGACACTTCCCTGTGGGCTGCACCTAACAGCCTTTCCTTTGGTCCACAGGTCTCTAGGTTCTCCCTACATCCTCCCAGCTCCTCCCTTCTCTGCTGGAATACCAAGCCCTCCAGACTGCCTCCATGCTGTGCACCCTTTCCAGAGCCCACCCCAGGGATTAATTCCAGCCTTATGGCCTTCCCCCAGGCTCTTCTCACACAGCAGGAACTCCGCACCTCTTCTCTCCTAGGTTTTTCTGTCTTGGGTCCCTCTCCTAGACTTCTCCTGTAGCTTTCACTTCCTCCCCAGCTGAGTCTGATAGCAAATGAACGAGGTGCAGGAAGGTGGGCTGACTGAGCTCTCAGACTCCTGTGTAAACCTTTGTTCACCTGTGTGGGACAGACACCCCATTACATAGAGCAACAAAAAAATACCATTGAAAGTATTCTGGTAAGATCATTTTCACTTACAGAATGACTGACATCTTGTAGGGTTCTTTATGGCAAAGCTGGAAGTATGGTACGGTACATAAGCCCTGCTTACATGTTACACGAGAAACTACTATAAAACTAGCAAAGAATGAAAAAGTAACGGGGGAACCACCACACTGACAGAGGCAACTGATTGACCTAGGTCCTCAGGCACAGAGATAGTGCCTCAAGTTTACACGCTCTTGCCAGAACACACAGTTGCTGAGATCGACACACTGGAAGACCATCAGAAAGACCTTATTAGCTTGGTTGCAGTTGGTAACTTTGCTCTTCTACATCCTGCGGGCAGATACAGGGAGATGAAAACACCTGCTACGCAGATTTGAAGGAGTTTTTGTGTTCGTGTTCCATCTCGTGCAGAGATGTTAAGACTGTGGAGTTATCATGAAGCTAGTGAATTCCTCTATTACCAAAAACAGCTCAGGAGGGTCATTCATAGTAATCAGTTGAGCGGTACAAAGGGTCAAGGAACTGGTAATGGGGTGATATATTTAGGTTCACCTCTGACACTAGTTCAAATTGGCTAGGTTGGTAGTGAAAGGCAATGGTTAGCCAATGGTGTTTGGAGGCTGATGCAAAGAGAGAAGCCATGTCTATTGCATAGGGCACTGGACTGGGACTCTGGAGACCTAAGTCTAACTTTCAGCTCGGTCATCAGTGTGCGCAGTGTGTGTGACCTGTGTCAAGTCACTTAGTCCCCATGCCTTAGTTTCTCAGCTGTAAAATAGGAAAAACTGCCTCACAGGGTGCGGGGGATAACTACATTAGATTTTGAGGTGCTCAGATGTCCCAGTAATGGGGGGGAGGAGCATACATCCATGATAGAATTTATGGGTTTGTGTCTTTGTATCATCTGATCTGCTACTATGGAAACAGTTGCCTAGACTTTTTTTTTTTTTTTTTTTTTTTTAATAACCTGGCTTCTTAGAAGAGTACATGAAGAGATGTTCTTCAGATTATATTGAGCTATGGTAATAACTTGCATTTAGCAAGTCTCCTATGACTAGCTGTATTGCCGATTTCTTTTTATAACTGCTCAAATGAAACATGTATGACCTGTCTGGGGGTAGGAGTCTCATCATTAACATTACTGCACTCATCACGACTGAACAATACAGTGGAGAATAATGAAATTCTCTCTTCTCCAGCTAAGTAGTTTTTAATCACATTAGCCATAAGGACCCCTGCTGCTAATCCTTGCTCTGGGCCCTCCCTGTCCTGAAAGTAAAGCCTGATAGGGAATTCAATTAATAATCCACCCCATAGAATAACTTATTCACAATAACAGAAAAATATTTCATATGGAAAAACCTTGGAGCCACAGATTTCAACTCTATTGCTTCTGTCCCACAATCTGGAATACGTCAAGCCTTATAAAGAAGAGAAAGCTTTTGACAAGGCATACCCAAAACAAACCCTGAAAACTCTTACAAGATTTTGGGGCAGAATTCTCATCTCATCAGGAGTAACTCCAGGGAAATCAATAGAGTAACCTCAGGGTAAAATCTAAGATCAAAAGGCCGCCTTTCATGTTTGTTCAGTAGTTGCCATCTGTGCAACTGAAGGTTCAAGACCCAATTCCCATTGTAATACCACCACTTCTGTTTTTCAGACATCTGTCTGACCGCTGAAACATCTCCCAAAAATATGAACTTTAGTCAACTTTTTCTAAAGTTGAGCCAAATCACTAGTTAACTTCCAATTGTATATTTCAAGGGCACTTATTTTGAAAGGGGAACTTCAGGATTATTCACATTAAGGTTCTTTTTTATGACCAGAGCTTTATCCTCTAGTCATAGTGAAGCTCTTTTAGACTGTTTTGTATTGTACATATAAAATCAGCCAAGGAAAAATGGTTTTATTTAAAATAGTTGTATACTGCATGTAATTACTCTGTATAACAGCCCTCCTGGGAAGCAATTATTTTCCAAGTTTAAGTGGAACAATAGATGACCTAGACTCAGACCTTAGTGGCAGAATAGAAGCCAGATTTCCTAGACCTATGCTTTTCGTAGGTAGCCTAGCTTCCCCCAAGAGCCAGAACAGCCAAATCCTAGAAGGGGACCAACAGAAGGTGATGCCATTTTATATTTAGTTTTGGTAAGGAGCAAGGACTGTAGAGGACAATCTTGGTTCAAGTGCTGATGAATTAATTCAATTTAAATTAAATGGAAGGATAAACGAAAATAGGTCTGCAACTAGGGTCCTAGATTTCAAGAGGGCAAACTTTAAAAAAAAGTTCAGGGAATTAGCTAAGGTAGTAGACTGGCCTGAAGAACAAGGATCTGAATGTGGAGGAAGCTTGGAATTACCTAAGTCAAAGTTACAGAAATTACCTGAAGCCTGCATCCTAAACAAGGGGGAAAATAGGAAAGGGTTCCAGACAGGGCCGGCTCTAGGTTTTTTGCCGCCCCGAGCAAAACAAATTTTGGCTGCCCCCAGCCCTGGACCCCCCCCCACCCCCACCCCCTGCCGCCCCAGCACTGGGNGGGGGGGCTCTACACTGGCAGAGAGGTGGGGTGTGATGTACTGGCGGAGGAGGGTGGGGGAGGAGAGGGGGTATCAGGAGGGTTGCGGGAGAAGAGGTGCAGGGGAAGGGGGAGGTGCGGGAGGAGAGGGCTGCGGGAGGGTACAAGGGGAGAGGTGCGGGTCAAGGGAGAGTACAAGGGGAAGGGGTGCAGGTGAGGGGAGGGTACAAGGGGAAGGGGTGCGGCGAAGGAGCGATGGGGGAGGTACAAGTGAAGAGGCTGCGAGTGGGATGGGGTTGCAAGGGCTGAGAGGGGCAGGCGCTGACAGCTGCTTCCCCAGCCCCGTGCAGGCAGAGCCGAGAGGACGGACAATGACCCCCAGGTGCCCGTGCCGCAGGGTTCCCCCGGTGGGGCAGTATCCCCCACTGCCCCACTCGGAGCCGGGCTCTGCCTCTGCCTCTCCCCGCCCCTGGCGCTGTGGGGGCCTGGGGCAGGCAGCGAGGGGCTGAGGCGGGGGAGGTGCGCGGCGGGCTGGGTCCGGGGCAGGAGGGGGTGGCAGCAGTTGCCTGGCAGCTCAGGCTGCCCAGCCACTCACCCCATCAGCGCACGAGCCGGGATCCGCGCCCCCTGCCCAGCCCGGGGGCGCCCTGCACAGCTCACTCGGGCGGGGAAACGCCGCACCGCCCTGGGGAGACTCGGAGCAGCAGCAGGACCCCTCCTCCCTCCCTGTATCCCGGGCCCCGCTTCCCTCCCTCCCTGGGCTGCGGCGGCCAGAGGGGCTCCCAGAGTGTGTGAGGAGCCGGGGAGGGAGGGAAGCGGGGCCCGGGATACAGGGAGGGAGGAGGGGTCTTGCTGCCGCTCCGAGTCTCCCCAGGGCGGCGCGGCGTTTCCCCGCCCGAGTGGGCTGTGCAGGGCGCCCCCGGGCTGGGCAGGGGGCGCGGATCCCGGCTTTTTACCGCCCCAAGCAAAAAAAAAAGGGGGGGGGGCGGAGTGCCGCCCCTTGGAACGTGCCGCCCCAGGCACATGCTTGGAGGGCTGGTGCCTAGAGCAGGCCCTGGTTCCAGACCAAACTGGATGAACAAGCATCTTAAAAACGGATTAAGAGAAAACAGAAAGCCTAGAAGGGATTGAAGGATGAATGGGTCACCAAGGAAAGCTACCTCTTGGAGGTCAAAGAGCCTAAGGGAAAAGTGAGAACTAGCAACAGCCACAGAGTTGGATCTTGCAAAGGAAGTTAAATCCAATAGTAAAAAAATTCTTTAGTCATAAAAAGAAAATAAAAGTGGGACACATCTTCATAAACACTGAAGATGGAATTGAGATTAAAGATAATCTAGGTATGGCCCAACACCTAAACAAATACTTGGCCTCCATTTTTAATAAGGGTAATGAGGATCTTAGGGGTGGCTACTGACAGGGTGGCTAATGGGAACAAGGACATGGAAGTAGAAATTATCACATCCAAGGTGGAAGCCAAACTCAAACAGCTTAATGGGACCAAATCAGAGGCCCAGATAACCTCCATCCAAGAATATTCATGTGCCAGTTCCTTTAAGTTGCAAGCTTACTAGCAGGGATCTTTAATGAATCCCAAAATTTGGGCATCATACCATATCACTGGAGAATTGCAAATATAGTACCTATATTTAGAGAGAGTTTCCCAGATCACTGTTTTCCTACAGGCCTGTTAGTTTGACCTCAGTTGCATGCAAGGTCTTGGAACAAATTTTGAAACAGTAATTAAAGGAAAAGGTAAATGGTAATTGCGATAAAATACATGGTTTCACAAAAGGGAGATTGTGCCAGACCAATCTGACTTCCTTCTTTGAGAATATAACTTGATTTTCGAGACAAAGGAAATGCAGTCGATTTCATCTATCTGGGTTTCAGTAAGGCATTTGATACAGTTCCACATGGGAAATGTATTAATTCCAATCTTTAGTTTAACTAAAGAATCGAAAGGTGGGTAAGGAACTGGTTAAAGGGGAGACAACAACAAGTCATACTGAAAGGCAACTATCAGGCTGGAAGGAAGTTACTAGTGGAGTTCCTCAGGGGTCAGTCTGGAACCAATCTTTTTGTAAGCAGAGTCTGAATGAGCTCTCCTGACATCTAGTGAACCCTGAGATACTGAACCCGGCCCTTGCTGCTGCCAACTCTGACTGGCAGAAGGGTTATGTTATTTAACATTTTTGTTAATGACCTTGGCACAAAGAGTGGGAGTGTGCTAATATTTGCACATGACACAAAATTGGCAATACCTCCCAATACAGAGGAAGACTGAAATACCATACAAGAAGATCTGGTCGACCTTGAAACCGGAGTAAGAAATTTGATGCAATTTATACTGCAAAGTAAAAGGTGATGAATTTAGGGATTAAGAACAAGAATTTTTGCTATAAGTTGGGGCTATATCAGTTGGAAGTGAAAGGAGGAGAAAGACCTGGGCATATTGGTCAATCTCAAGATGACCATGTGATATGGGCGTGAAAAAGGTTAATGCAATCCTAGAATGCATCAGGCGAGATGTTTCTAATAGAGATAAGGAAGTGTTATTGCCCTTATACAAGGCACTGGTGAGACCTCATCTGGAATACTGTGCGCAGTTCTGGTCTCCCGTGTTTAAGATGAATTCAGACTGGAACAGGTGCAAAGGGCTACTAAAACGATCAGAAAAATGGAAAGCCTACCTTGAGAGAAGACTTAAGGAGCTTGGCTTGTTTTGCCTAACCCAGTGGTTCTCAAACTTCTTTTTGGCAGACCACTTGAAAATTGCTGAGGGTGTTGGTGGACCACTTAATGATCTTTCCAATGTTGTTTGTATCGTTAGCTAACTATTGTAAAGTGCTTTGAATAAAAGCTCTATATAAAAAAAACAAACTTTTTTTGTTCTACAAATAAAAGCACAACTCATATTTTAATATCAGTCGTCTTACCTTTCTAATGCGATGGATGTGCCCTCTCTCCCCCACCTCGGCAGCCCCCGAGCTGGGGCTGGGAAGGAAGGGGGTCTCTCCCCCGCCACAGAGCTGAGGCTGGGAAGGAGGGACGTCTCTCCCTGGCAGCCCCAGCCCTGGAGCTAGGGAAAGTCGCCTCCTTCTCTGGCCACCGCAGAACTGCACATCCCAAATTGCCCCCACCCTCTCTTCTCACCCCTCTGCCCCCCCCCCAAGGCCACCACCTCACCTTACATGTGTATCTTCTCCAGGGTCCAGGCACCTAATTAGTGAAGCCACACCTGCGCTAATTAGGCACGCACCTTAGAGGGAACTATCATGGACCACCTGAATGGAGCTCGCAGACCACAGTTTGAGAACCTCTGACCTAACCACATGAAGGATATGGGGAGATACATTATTCCTCTGATGTCTTTATAGAGAGCAAACAGCAGGGAGGGAAAGGAGTTTAAGGTAAGCACCAATGTGGACACATGGACAAATGGATGTAAACTGGCCATCAACAAGATTTGTCTTGAAATTAGACGAAGGTTTCGAACCATCAGAGCCATGAAGTTCTGGAACAGCCTTCCAAGGGGAGCAGTGGGGGAAAAAAAACCCTAACTGGCTTCAAGACTGGTTTAATAAATTTAGGGAAGGGATGGTATGATGAGATGGGTCATGTGCCAGTGTAGGCAATCTGTGACTGCTATTAGCAAATATCCCTAACAGACAGTGATCGGACACTAGATGGGGAGGGCTCCAAGTTACTAGAGAATTCTTTCCCAGGTGTCGCCCACATGCTCAGGGTTTAACTGATTGCCATATTTGGGGCTGGTAAGGAATTTTCCCCCAGGTCAGATTGACAGGGACAAGGGGGATGCAGCCCAGGGCATGGGGTCACTTGTTGGTTTAAACTAGTGTAAATGGTGGATGTAACAAAAAATCTACATTTGTAAGTCATGCTTTCACGATAGAGATTGCAATATGGTACTTGTATGAGGTGAATTGAAAAATATTATTTCTTTATAATTTTTACAGTGCAAATATTTGTAATAAAAATAATAAAACTGAGCACTGTACACTTTGTATTCTGTGTTGTAATAGAAATCAATATGTTTGAAAATGTAGAAAAAATCCAAAAATATTTAATAAATTTCAATTGGTATTCTATTGTTTAACTCAAAAAAAAAATCACACTGTTAATCGCGTGAGTTAACTGCGATTAATCGACAGCCCTAATCATAATCATACCTTATATATGGGGTGTAGTGTTACAGGTGGGTCTTGGTGTTAACATCCCATTGAAATGAACAGGGCAGTTCATAGCTGTCGGCATCTTTCTTTTTCAGGCTGTACACAAACCCAAGCAGACCTCGTGGCATCCTTTAAGCTTGAATTGTGAACCATNATGTGTATCTTCTCCAGGGTCCAGGCACCTAATTAGTGAAGCCACACCTGCGCTAATTAGGTGGGTGACCCTTCATTCTCTCGTGTGCGGCCGCCCAGGCATNATGTGTTTCTTCACAATGAGGAGGGCTAGAAGCACGTGCTTGGAAATGAGAGCTAAGGGCTTGTCTAGACAGAGACTCAGTGTGTGGCAGGCACAGGTGTAAATTTACAGTGCAGCAGCCTGCCTCTCGCTGTCTGGACCCTGCTATCACGTGGTAAAAGTTGCATGGTGTGCTTTGATCTCCCCTTTGAAAGGATGGAAATGGGAGTAGATCAAAGAGTACTACAGAACTCTTAGCGCATGGTATCAGAGTCCACGTAATGACAGGCAGGTCGGTACAACTTAATTTTACACCCCGTGTCATAAACAGATAGTTAAGGGTTAATGCCTCTTTTACCTGTAAAGGGTTAAGAAGTTCACCTAGCCTAGCTGACACCTGACCAAAGGAACCACTGGGGGGACAAGATGTTTCAAAAGGAAGGAGGGAAGTTCCCTTTGTCTTGGGTCAGTTTCAATTCTGGCCGGAGAGGAAAAGGAATCAGGAATCAAACAGGGTAGTAAGTATTTAGTGAAGGAATTAGCTTATGTTTATTTTCTTTTTGTAACTTGTCTTGGGCATTAGAGGAATAATCAAATTGGCTATTAGTTGGTGTACTAAGGGTTTTGCCCAGGGGAACATCCTCTGTGTTTTAAATCTGTTGTCTGTGAGATCAGCTTGTATGCTATCTCCCAGAGGTTTTTCTTTTACCTTCTTTTCTTTAATTAAAAACCTTCTTTTTAGAAACCTGATTGATTTTTCCTTGTTTTAAGATCCAAGGGGGTTGGATCTGGGCTCACCGGGAATTGGTGGGGGAAAGGAGGAGGGATGGTTAATTTCTCCTTGTTTTAAGATCCAAGGATTTTTGGATCGGTGTTCACCAGGGAATTGGTGGAGGAGTCTCTCAAAACTACCCAGGGAAGGGTTGTAGTACTTGGGAGGAAAAGATTTTGGGGGAGAAGACAGAGTTTCCCAAATGACTCCAATATTTGGGTGGTGGCAGCATACTGATCTAAGCTGGTAATTAAGCTTAGGAGTTCTCATGCAGGTCCCCACATCTGTACCCTAAAGTTCAGAGTGGGGGTGAAACCTATGACACCCCAGGCTTGCCATGTGCCATTTAAAGATGAGCCCTCAGATTTGCACATGGCCAGGACTGGAGGGGTCTGGTTACTAGATGTGGGCCAGTAAGGGCTCAAGGCTTAATTCAGTACTAGCATCACAGATCGAAGACCCAAACTGGCCTGGATACAGGATTCTAAGCCCAGAAGGGACTATTGTGATCATTGGGTCCGACCTCCTGCATAACACAGACCAGAGAACTGCCCCAAAATAAGTCCTAGAGCAGAACTTTTAGAAAAACAGCCAATCTTAATTTTAAAAATTGCCAGTGATGGAGAATCAATCATGACCCTTGGTAAGTTATTCCAATGATTAATTACACTCAGTGGTAAATTTACCCCTTATTTCCAGTATGAATTGGTCTAGCTTCAATTATCAGCCATTGGATTGTGTTAGACCTTTCTCTGCTAGATTAAAGAGCCCATTATCAAACATTTACTCCCCATGTCCGTATTTGCACACTGTAATCAAGTCACCCCTTAACCTTGTCTTTGTTAAGCTAAATAGATAGACTCAAGGAGCTCAATCACTACAAGGCACGTTTTCTAACCTTTCAGTAATTCATGTGGCTCTTCGCTGAACCCTCTCCAGTTTATCAACATCCTCCTCGAATTGCAGACACCAGAACCAGACACAGTGTCCAGCAGCTGTTGCACTAGTATTGAACAGAGATAAAATAACCCCGTATTCCTACTCAGGATTCCCCTCTTTATGCATCCCAGGATCGCATTAGCCCGTTGGCCATGGTTTCACACTGAGTTCAAGTTCAGCTGGTTCTCCACCATGATGCTCAATTTTTTTTCCAAAGCCCCTGCTTCCCAAGATATATACATGATGGGGAACTGTCCTACATTCTGTTCCTAGATGTATACATTTATATTTAAGATAATGGAATGCCAGATGTATACAACACACCATGTACACTTCAGAGCTAGTGCTCATAGACTTTAAAGCCCAAAAAGAGCATCGTGACCATCTGGTCTGACCCCTTGCACATCGCAGGCCACAGAACCTCACCCACCCACTCCTATAATAGACCCCTAACCTCTGGCTAAGTTACTGAAGTCCAGGCCCTCTCAGGGGTCCAGAGAGGCACAGGTGACTACCAGCTTTTGAGGCCCCTAGCATAATAAAAATAAAAAATGACGACACATGGTCTAATCTTGTGTCATCAGAACCAATATATTTTTATTAATATTTATGAACATTTTTAACTCTTTAATATGACAATCTATATCCGTTAACAAAAAATTGTCTCTTACCAAATCACATCTCTTATTTGCTTAAATCTCAGCTCTGGGCTAAGAGCATGTGTCACATTTTGGTCTGATAGGGATGTGCATAAAAACAAGTTGCGAAACTTATCAAATGCCAAAAAATTAACAAGTGTCTAAATTGGAGGCCCCCTTTGAGCTTGAGGCCCAGGCCAAATGGCCCTCCTGGCCCCCCCTCTGATTGGCCCTGCTGAAGTCTTCAAAGTATGGTTTAAAGGCTNCTCCCAGCGTCACTACCTTTTTTAGCAGCAGCTCAACGATTGCTTTGGCTACTTGCATGACAGCAGCCCCCACGGTAGATTTTCCCACTCCGAACTGATTACCGACTGACCGGTAGCTGTCCGGTGTTGCAAGCTTCCACAGGGCTATCGCCACTCGCTTCTCAACTGTGAGGGCTGCTCTCATCTTGGTGTTCTGGCGCGTCAGGGCAGGGGAAAGCAAGTCACAAAGTTCCAGGAAAGTGCCCTTACGCATGCGAAAGTTTCGCAGCCACTGGGAATCGTCCCACACCTGCAGCACTATGCGGTCCCACCAGTCAGTGCTTGTTTCCCGGGCCCAGAATCGGCGTTCCACAGCAAGAAGCTGCCCCATTGCCAACATGATCTCCAAAGCGCCGGGGCCCGTGGCGCGAGACAATTCTGTGTCCATGTCCATGTCCGCATCACTCTCGTCGCCGCGCTGCCGTAGCCGCCTCCTCCTCGCCTGGCTTTTCTGGTCCTGGTTGAGCATAAACTGCACTATAATGCGCGTGGTGTTTACAATGTTCATGACTGCAAACTTGAGCTGAGCGGGATCCATCCTTGCCGAGGTACGGCGTCCGCTCAGTTCAACAGGGAAAAAAGGCGCGAAATGGTTGTCTTCCGTTGTTTTCACGTAGGGAGGGGGAGGATGTTCCCAGAACCGCCCGCGACAATGTTTTTTGTCCCATCAGGCATTGGGATCTCGACCCAGAATTCCAATGGGCGGGGGGGACTGCGGGAACTCTGGGATAGCTATGGGATAGCTACCCACAGTGCAACGCTCTGGAATTCGACGCTAGTCTTTGTGCATGGACGCGCACCGCCGAATTAATCCGCTTACTGTGGCCGCGTACAATCGAATTTATACAATCGGTTTCATAAAATCGAATTCCGTAAATTCGGACTAATCCCGTAGTGTAGACGTACCCTTTGTTAGGTAAATGTCCCGGCCCGCCAGCGGCTTACCCTGACGGGCCGTGAGACAAAGTTTGCCAATCCCTGAATTATAGGGTCGGCTTATGAAAGGGTCATACAGTTTTTGCCATTTTTACCTATCCATCTTGGGGGGTCGGCTTATAAACAAACAGGCTAATGAATGAGTATATACGGTATTTATACCAGAGCCCAGTCACACAAGGTGCAGAACAACCTTAAATCCTTGTTATTTCAGGGAGAGTCAAGGTCATAGAATATCAGGGTTGGAAGGGACCTCAGGAAGTCATCTAGTCCAACCACCTGCTCAAAGCAGGACCAATCCCCAGACAGATTTTTTCTCCAGATGTCTAAATGGCCCCCTCAAGGATTGAACTCACAACCCTGGGTTTAGCAGGCCAATGCTCAAACCACTGAGCTATCCCTCACCCCCCCAGGTCATTCTGTGCTTTGCAGCACTGATCCATAAAAATGCAGCTTTAGCATGGAACTGCCGCCACATGTTCCTGTTACAACAGGGGAAGACTCAGACATGGTACAGAGATGCAGGCTCCCTCTTAAGCCATCCTGCGGTCAGCTCTTTGGATAGCTACTGCTGAGTCATGGTGACAGGTATGTCTAAGTCCAACCCAGTCGTCATAAGGGTTGGGGAGAAGTCTGTTTTATTCCATTGCCTCATTGCTAAACTGCAGGAGGGACTGAGTTTCGCTGCTCCAAAATCTAGAGATTGGAGAAAATGTAAAACAAAGCTAAGCTGTTGGCGGCACTAGGTCTCTGTCCCAAGCCTTGCCAGCTAGTAGCAGATGGCCCAAGCCATGAATTACCAATTACCAGATGTGCCCACTAAGTAGCTTAGTGCAATAAATTGATTTGTCCATGGATTTGGCATTAATGTGTCTTAACATTTCTATTGTTTGGGTGCAATTCTGAGGCTGGCCACAGATTCAGCAGCCCAGGAACTTCTGCATTTAAACAGGCAGCCATGTGATCCAGCACCAGCACACATGGTAACTCCTACGGTTGTGAGCCTTTCACGGATCTAGCCGAGCTCCCTGTTGGGCACTCAGGGCGCGGAGAGGGAGCTTGGAGCTAGGCTGAGCTTAGGTAGTCCCTGGCTTTGGGTCTCCAGGTGCAGATTTCTTATCTGACACCACTCTTGGCAGCAGGAACCCCCCCAATCCAGTTTCCTAGCCCCTGATATTAGTGCTGCCTCACCAGCAGCTCTTGCATATTCCCCAGGATCCCACCCACGGTATGAGCTTCCTGGTTTACACATCACCACTTCAGGGGTACGTGACAGCCAACAGACACAGGGACTTGACAGAGGGTTCTGAAACACTAACACTGAAACTTGTTACTAAGTTGCAGGAGAAACAGACCTATATGCATTTCCCTGCCTCAGGTTCTTCACCACCCTGGAGAGGTCTGAGGGCTTCTGCAGAGCCCTCTGGAGTGCCTAGGATCCTTCCTCTGCCCCTCATTGCTTCTCTTCAGAAACACGGACTCTTTCCAGCTCAGCTGACTCTCTGATCTTGGCTGGTCTGCAATTCAACAGGACAGAGACACAAGAGCCTGTCTTTCCTCTTCTGCTGCAGGATTCCTGTTCCAGTCTCAGATTTATATGCTCCCCTACTAACAGCGGGTTCTTTTCTCCCGCTGCTAGTGTTTTTCTACTCTCCACTTCACCAGCCCACTGCAGACAAACTGGAAGCAGCAGCTTCTCCCAGCTCCAGGCAACCTCCTTAGCACAGTGGTTCTCAACTGGAGGTACGCAGAGATCTTCCAAGGGGTACATCCACTCATCTAGATATTTTCCTACTTTTACTAAAGGCTACATAAAAAGCACTAGCAAAGTCAGTACAAACTAAAATGTCATACAGTAGTATATAGAGCAGCATAAACAAGCCATACACTGAAACGTAAGGACAATATTTATATTCCAATTGATTTATTTTATAATGATATGGTAAAAGTGAGAACATCAGCACTTCAGTAATAGTGTGCAGTGATACTTTTGTATTTTTATGTCTGATTTTGTAAGCAAGTTGTTTCCTAAGTGAGGTGAAACTTGGGGGTACTCAAGACAAAAATCAGACTCCTGAAAGGGGTACAACAGTCTGGAAAGGTTGAGAGCCACTGCCTTAGTATACCAACTGTTTATCCAGGGCACAGTCGTTAATGTTACAGTTCTCCATTGTATCTGGCCTGGGAAACATGTAATATAGCTATAGCCCTACCAAATTCACGACCGTGTAATGGACTGTGAAATCTGGTCTCGCCCCGTGAAATCTGGTCTTGTGTGTGCTTTTACCCTATACTATACAGATTTCATAGGGGGAGACCAGCATTTCTCAAATTGTGGGTCCTGACCCAGAAGGGAGTTGCAAGAGGGTCACAAGGTTATTTTAGGGGGGTTGTGGTATTGCCACCCTTACTGCTGCCTTCAGAGCTGGGCGACCGGAGAATGGCGGCTGTTGGCCGGGCACCCAGCTCTGAAGGCAGCACCCCGCCAGCAGCAGCACAGAAGTACCATACCATGCCACCCTTACTTCTGCGCTGCTGCTGGCAGCTCTGTCTTCAGAGCTGGGATCCCGGCCAGCAGCCACCATTTTCCAGCTGCCCAGCTCTGAAGGAAGCGCTGCCGCCAGCAGCAGTGCAGAATTAATGCTAACAGTACCGCAACGCCCCACATACACACACAATAACCTTGCAAACCCCCCCCACACACACACACACCCCTCTTTTTTGGGTTAGGACCCCTACAATTACAACACCGTGACATTTCAGATTTAATGCCTGAAATTTACAATTTTTTAAATCCTGTGACCGTGAAATTGACCAAAATGGACGTGATTTGGGTAGGGCCTTAGCTATAGCCCATATCACAAAGCTGTGGATTCCACAGCCACCAAGGCATTCCCCAGATACAGCTTCCTAACCAGATTTCATAAGTTGTCCAGACAGATTCCCCAAGTTGTCAGAGCCCTGTGTGTGTGTGTCTATACACACAGCTTTCATGGCACAGACCACAATTTGGCTCCAAGGGGCTAGAGGTAGCAATGGAAGAAAAGCAGTACTGATGAGGCAGACCATTTCAGCCATTAAATACTTTCTTTCTGGTTTCTGTTTATCCACTCCCTTGCCAGGAAATGCCTACTCTGACTGGTGTTTTTCCCCACCTGAATGGCCATGCCTGTCCCCAGTGCTCATTTGTAATGAAAGGTGCCAGGGCTCAGGCAATGTTTTTTAATACACACACACACACCCCCACACACTCATAACTGAGGGATAGCTCAGTGGTTTGAGCATTGGCCTGCTAAACCCAGGGTTGTGAGTTCAATCCTTGAGGGGGCCACTTAGGGATCTGGGGCAAAATTGGTCCTGCTAGTGAAGGCAGGAGGCTGGACTCGATGACCCTTCGGGGTCCCTTCCAGCTCTATGAGATAGGTTTATCTCCATATATTATACAGCAAGCCCAGAGGTGCCAGGGCTCAGCCCTGCCAAGCCCTGGCACAAATTAAGCACTGCCTGCACCCTATGCATCCATCTCACTTTTCCACCAGGCAGCTCAGCAGCTTTGTCTGTCAGGATAGAACCTTTAACACCAAGTGATGGGGGTTAATAGCACTGACCTAGTTTTGACCTACTAGTTACTCCGCCCAACCCTCAACTTCCCCAACAAGTTTTCTAAGCACTGGCTGTGCAGATATGAGCTCCACTGTATGCAAGATTGTGAAATCCCACGGTGCCTCTTCACACAGTAGGACATACCTTGAGCTTGTGCTCACTTCAATTTCTCTATCGAAGGGCTGCAGACATGACCCTAACCCTGCCATTGATACTCTGCCATTTAAGAGGTGGTACAGAAGGACTACAGACTGACCTGTGAGAAAGGTAGGCCAGTCACTGGACATCCCTCAGTTGAGCACCATCGTGTTTTATTTTCAATAGTACACTGTATATGCATCAGGTTTCACTTAGAAAGGAGGCCCTCAGTCTAGAGCCTCTGCATTTCGTCTTTGAATGCATGGTACATATTTGTTAGTGTGGCAATTCAGGCTGCCTCCCCTTATACCAGTGATGACAACCAGGCGGGGCAGGGGAATGGGGCTTGCCATTTATATTCAGTCAGCCTTTATCCCCCAACTCACCTCTCTTGCCTGGAAGGCTCAAGGGAGGTGTGAGAAGGCTTCCCAGTGAGGTCTGCCATAACAGTACTGCCACCTTCGAGAGATGGAAGATCAGGAGTTGGACCCCCAAAAGTCATGAGATTTTAACAAGAGGATATTGTGGTTTTTAGGTCAGTCTCAATTTTTGATCTCCTGCTGCCCATCCCCAGGGTGTCTGCATGTGACAATTAGTGTCACCCACATGTTCTGGATAAGGTGATTTTGACCCCCTGCTGCAGGAGCTCTCAGCCCCACATGTGCCTGTCTCCTGCCCAGCAATTAATCCTGTCCTTCAGTGCCCCATCAGTTCTGTCCCCATCAAATGCCCCTCAATTCAGTTCTGCCTCAGTTCGGTCCTCCAGCCCCCATCAGTTCAGCCCACTACTCCATCGATCCCTACCACCCTTCCAGCACTCACCCATCATCACTACAGCCCCCCACACCCCAACAGCCCTCACCCTCCTCACTTCAGCCCCCTTGCAGTCCCCAGGCCATAGCTTCGGCCCTCCCAGCCTCACCTCTGCTCCTTAGGGTTCTTCACTCTCCAGGCCTGGGGCAGCTACAGTGGGGTCCCGCTCCCACTTCCCAGGCTGACAGTTGGAGCCCCATGGCCCAGGGCTGAATAAAATCCTGAGCTTTCAGAGTTCTTTCGCAAGATCATGAGTGAGGCTTAAATTTTACTCAGAAATCACATCTCACGATCAATTTGTGAGAGTTGGCATGTCTGCTAAAGTGACCCTGAAGGCTCAGCCAAATGTTCTACTTGAGGAGGCCTTTAACACCCTACCATAAGGATTGCCCATGATGGGAGAGCCCTGTGACTCAACTACCCTCTCATCTACCCTCCTACAGATGAGCTTCAAGGCATGTTAGATATGGCATAAAAAACTCTAAGTCTTGTGCTGATAAGGAGTTTCACACAGCCTGCCATTGTTATCATTCCACAACCACCTCTGCTCCTAGTTAAATTCCTAGTCCCTGTCCTCTGACCAGGAAAACACTTAGCTCTTTCAAGTTGATTGGGCAGAATGTAAGCGTGTCATTGCAGAATCATTGGTAGGCTTAGAGGTTGTGTCTTGAGAGGAGTGCAATGGACACTTGTCCTCATGGCAACAATAGGAGAAACCCTATAGCCTTAGCGTTAAAGGATATACTTTAGTAACATCCCCAAACTCCACGGCAACACAAGTATAAGCTAGAGAGGTGTGACTCATTACTATGGAACACAACATTGGATTTTTCTTCTTAGAGACAAGCAACAGGGTCATTTCTGAACTACGTTTCTATGAGTCTTGGAAAGGGCCTCATGCGTCAGTTGACTATGATGTGAAAATAAATGACCCATAGAAATAATGCACATTCAGAAACTGCAGCTACTGCAAGTCTCCCCCTATTGTACATTCCTCTAACATCAGCCTAAGGAAAAACCACTTGCTGGAGAAATTGCTGCAGAAAAAAATCAAGGCAGCATAACCTTGGGGGTAGGGCCCAGAAATATTACAACACTAACTCCCAGCCTCACTGTTAGTGCTTCCATGTACATTCATGGGGCATCCTTACTAGGTATGGATTTTCCTCTTCCCTCATGTGAAGGTGTGGACTCACCACTAGAGTGCCTGCTTATGGCCAGGAACGCAGGCTCTTTCCCCATCTGGCAGCCTCTGTCAGCAACTGTTCTGGTGCTCCATCTCTTCCTGTGGCTTTGGCCCTCCAGCCGCCTCACGAAATTCAGGCTATGCCTTCTGGGGTAAGAAAAGTACAACTAACTGTCCAAAATTTCCTAACAGATCCTCTGGGGCTATTCCTCAGCCTGGTCTTTAGGCTCAGTCTTCAGCCCCACCCTGGGCTCAGTCGTTTTTAGGTGGGGTTGTACGCCCTGTCCTTGCGGCTGGTAGGGGAACCCCAAGCCCATCCTCCACTCTGGGCTCCAGCCCAGAGACCCTGTATTAAGCAACTAGGTCTGCTTCTTCAGACGTGTTGCTGTTTCCTTCTACCACTTCCTACCTGCAAGCTCCTCGTGCTGCCTCCTGTAGCCTGTGCTTCACACTGCCTCTCCCAGGGTGGCTGGATCTGGCTTCTCCCTAGATTCTCCTCTGCCCCCCACCTCCCAAACTCCTTTCTCTGCTGGAATGCCCACCTCTCAGGATTGCTTTCCCCAGGCCCTTCCCTGAGACAATGTACTCCTTATCTCCACTCTCATAGGTTCCTCGGTGTTGAGTCCCTCTCTTGGACCTCATAGCTAGTGGCTAAGGGCAGGGCAGGGCAGGGCAGGGCAGGGCAGGGCTTCCCCTCCCCTACCCTAGCTGTCTTCTCACAACCTCTCTAGTCTGAGAGATTGCAGACTTTCCCTGCAGGCCTCTTCTGCTCTTCTATTCCTCTCCCAGCCCCTCCCCAGCTGTGCTCCATCCTCAGTTAAGCCTGGCTCTCCCTCTGGGTGCAGCCTGTTATGTTAATTGGCCTACCAGGCCCCACATTAACCCTTTTGAAGCCTGTATGGGGACGCACTTGCCATTACACCTAGCAATACAGTTTAAGTAGGTGTTATATTCACCTGCACCTATCAATGAAAACCAGGCCAATGCTGCTCTCTTAAGCCCCCTTCTGCCCCACACCCTGAAGACTGACAAAGCAGACCACACACATCTGAGTTTATCTTCAAAAGATGCAGTGCTCATTGCCAGAGAGGTCTGTATTGTTTTCAGAGATAGTGCTGGTTCTTGGAAAGTGCATTCCCTCGCGATGCACAGAAAACTGACTCATTGCCCCTGCTGTATTTCAGACTGACAGTTTTTCCAGAGGTATTGCTTTAAAGGGTCAACCTGACCTCAGACTGGTTTAAATCCTGAAGAACTCAGTGGTGATGAGGTACTCCAAAGTAAAGAGCACACACTCTGGCCTCAGCAGTCTGGAGATCCTGCCCATTCCATCTCATCTGCCTAATTGGATTGTTGTTTTCTCTTGTTATGTGGAGCAGCTGTGACACACCAAACAGGAAAGATGGCCTGGGCCTTCCCTTTGAGGGAGATCAGTAGGATGAGGCAGATAACTGGTTTCCTTTCAGGGAAGCTAAATTGAAGTTGCTGTACTTCCAGGGAGGACACAGTACAAGCTGCACTGAATCCCCGCATGCCAGGTGGGAAACAGCCTTGCAAAAGATTGGCAATGCAAGTGAATGAGGAGGGAATGTTGAGGAGAGGAAACATTGTCCAGCAAAGCACCTGTAATGGATATTATGTGTCTGGTGTCTTAAGTGCTCTGCCAATGACCAACGTGCATGCTTTCAAGCCACTCATTTAAGAAACAGGCAGGGATGTCACCTGCACCTTGCTAAAGCAGTTTGAGAGACTGGATGAAAGCCACTATATAAAATGCAAAAGCGCACTCAGGTCCTACCAAGTTATTAGGGATTAATTAAATACAGGGGCAGCAGCTATACTAAGGGCTTATTTACAGGGCAGATGCTTCAGAAACACAACTATGACTTTGCAACTATGCCATGGTAGTGCTCTAGTGTAGACACTTTCTGCAGGGAGAGAAGGGGGATATTTTTCCATTGCCGTAGTTAATCCATCCCCTGAAGAGGTGGTAGCTAGGTTGACTGAAGAATTTTTCATCAGCCTAGCCGTATCTATACCAGGGCTTAGATTGATTTTAAGTATGGCTCAGTGACTTTTTCACACACCCTTCAGAAACAGGGGGAAGGAATAGCTCAATGGTTTGAGCATTGGCCTGCTAAACCCAGGGTTGAGTTCAATCTTTGAGGGGGCCATTTAGGGATCTGGGGTAAAAATCTGTCTGGGGATTGGTCCTGCTTTGAGCAGGGGGTTGGACTAGATGACCTCCTGAGGTCCCTTCCAACCCTGAGATTCTATGATAACTTGGTCAACCTAAGTTTTAGGTGTAGGCAAGGCCTAAGGGCTCAGTTAGCCACTTCCATCATTTTGCATGAAGTCTGGCACCTTTCAAGTGTGATTCAGTACCAGCCCTGCACTGAATCATCTGCACCTACTGGGAGACACTGGAGAACCACCACTATTCCTACTAGAGGCAAAAAAGCTGGCTCTTCCCCCGCCACAGAGCAATCATGCTGCAGAATCCCACATCTTCAAAGGGGAAAAAACTCCACCTTTAGCCACCCTACCTGCCTCCCTCTTTTCCTCCAAAATTGCTCCCACCATAATCTCGCTTCCTGACCTATCTCAGAGCTTTGTGTTCTTGGCATTAAAGCAACTGAAGCTTGAATTTAACAGTTACGCATGCAAGTGTCAATAGAAACAAAAGCCTGCATTGCACTCCAACTGTCCCTGCAGCCTAGGGGCCCCACCTCCCAGTGACTCCAAACTTTCAAAGCCACATCCACACCCCTAGACAGTGACTACTGCCTCACACATGCCTCCCCTCCATTCTTGTGTCCATGACCTCTGGCATTTTCTACACCGTTGACTGCTCTTCCATGGAACCCACAAGAGGATAGAATTCTTGATTTAGTCCTAAATGGAGCATAGGATCAGTACCAAGAGGTGAATATAGCTGAACTGCTTGGTAATAGCTACCATAATGTAATCAAATTTAATATCCTTGGGGGGGGGATACCAAAGAACCCACCACAGTAGCATTTAACTTCAGAAAGGGGAACTACACAAAAATGAGGAAGCTAGTTAAACAAATTAAAAGGAACAGTCACAAAAGTGAAATGCCTGCAAGCTGCATGAAAACATTTTAAAAACACCATAATAGAGGCTCAAATTAAATGTATACCGCAAATTAAAGCTAGTAAGATGACCAAAAAGAAAGTTCCCCCATGGTTAAACAAAGTAAAAGAAGTGGTTAGAGGCCAAAAGGCATCCTTTCAAAATAGAAAGTTAAATCTTACTGAGGAAAATAGAAAGGAGCATTAACACTTGCCTTGCTAGTTTAAATATAATTAGCAAGCAAAAAAAGAATTTGAAGAGCAAACAGGAAAAGAAAAATGAACAGCAAAAGTTTAAGTACATCAGAAGCAGGCCCCAAACAATCAGTGGAGCCATTGGACAATCAAGAAACGAAAGGGAAGACAAGGCCGTTGTGGAGAAACTAAATACACCTCTACCCCGATATAACGCAACCCGATATAACATGAATTCAGATATAACGCGGTAAAGCAGCACTCCGGGGGGGCGGGGCTGCACACTTCGGCAGATCAAAGCAAGTTCGATATAACGCGGTTTCACCTATAACGCGGTAAGATTTTTTGGCTCCCGAGGACAGCGTCATATCGGAGTAGAAGTGTAAATTCTTTGAATCAGTTTTCACTGCAGAGGATGTGAGGGAGATTCCCACACCTGAGCAATTCTTTTTAAGTGACATCTGAGGAATTGTCCCTGAATGAGGTGTCAACAGAGGAGATTTTGGAACAAGTTGATAAACAGTAATAAGTCATCAGGACCAGATGGGATTCACCCAAGAGTTTTGCAAGGAACTCAGATATGAAATTGCAGGATTACTAAGTGTGGTATGTAATCCATAATTTAGATCAGTTTCTGTGTCAGATGACTGGAGGATAGCTTGTGACACCAATTTTTACAAAGGGTTCCAGAGGTGACCCTGGCAATTACAGGCTGGTAAGCCTTGCTTCAGTACCCAGCAAATTGGTTGAAACTATAGAAAAGAATAGAATTATCAGACACAAATGAACATCTCAAAAAAGATATTGGAATTGGAAAAGGTACAGAGAAGGGCAACAAAAATAATTGAGTCTGGAGCATCTTCCATATGAGAAGAGAGATTAAAAAGACAGACTGTTCAGCTTGGAAAAGAAACTAGGGTGGGATATGACAGAGATCTATAAAATCATGAATGGTGTAGAGAAAGTGAGATAAGGAAGGGTTATTTACTCTATAGCCAATGATTTTAGTTTGTTATTTATTGCGTGGTGTTATGACTAACATGTCATATATAATCACTGTATGCTAAAAATAGAGTTAAATTGTAGGATTATAGAAGCATAAAATTGATCAGTAGTTAGAAGCAATAATTATGCATTAGGTATCTAAGTAAGTATAGCTGAAATGCAAGATCTATAGGCAGAGGTCTGTAAGATTTTAGTTTAGTTATTTTAAGCCTTAGAGATAAGAAATGCTGACATAAGTTACCAAAGAATAACCTGACGCAATAAGGTTATGGGAAAATATGTACCAAGGGGGGAAACTGCAAAAAAAAATTAACTGAAAGATTAATTTTAATCTCACGACAATGCTTTTGAGGCCCATCTATCTCTAACATGTGCCTTAACTGCAGGATCCAGGTTGTGCGTTAATGCTAATGAGAATAAAAGGAACTATACACAACCTATATAAAATGAGGCCCTCAAGTTTTCTGGGGACACCAGACAAGTAAGGAAAAAGAGGGTTGACACTTTCGTGTACATGTGCAGAATGTAGGCATAGGCAGAATCACACCAAAAAAAAAAAAAAAAAAAAGAGGGTGACCAGATTGGGAAAATTGGGCTTCTACAGGAAAATTTCAGCAGGAACCATCCTATCTAGAATCAGTACATGCTGTGATATTCATAATTTTGCTGGTAACTTGAATAAAGTTGATGAGATATTAGACCTTGTTCTTGTGTTTGTATGTGTTACTTCTCTGTGGTTTCATGTGAGCTCTAGATCTAAACCAGGCAGAGGTAACTCTGTTGAACGTAAGTCTGTAGCCACCAGAGCTGAACCCACTGACGTAATAGAACATCACTAAATTTATTTTTAATAAAAGACTATGACTTCACATAAGAACCAGGGGTTACCCAATGAAATAGGCAGCATGTTTAAAAAAACAAAAGGAAGTACTTCACACAAGGTACAGTCAGCCTGTAGAACTCATTGTCAGGGGATGTTGTGAAGGCCAAAACTACAACAGGGTTCATGACCGTCTCCAAAAAAGAACTAGATGATAGATCCATCAATGGCTATTGGCCACAATGGTCAGGGATGCAACCTATGATCTGGGTGTCCATAGCCTCTGATTACTAGGTCATCCACTCCTAGCTTTTGGATGGATCACTTGATTGCCTGTTCTGTTCCTTCCCTCTGAACCACCTGGCGTTGGCCACTGTCAAAAGTGAATGCTGGGCTAGATAGACCATTGGTATGACCCAGTATGGTCTCTACACCCTTTGGAATGCCTCATCCACTCACATGGCTTCAGTATTACCTGTATATCCAACTCCAGCCTATTCCTTTCCTCCTGGCCTGTCCCTCTTTCTAGCTTCTCATCTCCTCTTCCAAATTTCCTCCTGGATGTCTAACTTAATGACCACGCCCAAGCTCCTAAACCAGGGTAGTCAATTGGCACACCATGGGCCAAATCTAGACTGCTAGAAACTTTTGAACAGACCCCGAAATTTCTATTTACTTGTTTTATTCTTTTCCTCTGGATCCTGGACCTTGACAAAAAATGAACTACCCCCTCTACTCCTGGGGGAATTTTGTGCCACTGCGCAGGCAGAGAATTAATGTCCCCTGCAGATTCTCCACCCCACCCGTGCAGAACAGTGGATTCTGACAGGGAGGCGAAGGGAAGCTACACTTACCCCTTTTGCCCACCAGAGGTAGATGTAAATGTCTCGTAAGGAGGCTTGATCATGTGGTGTCAGTACTTCCTCACAGTGCCCTGCCCCTGAGGCCAGGTGAGGAGGCATGGAATATGGGAGGGACAGATCAGGGCACACAGGGCTGGTGGGAGAGAGACTGGGGCAGGGCACAGGAACTTGTGGGGTGACAGCATTGAGCCAGGGGCTGAATGGGAGTGGGGGTGCTGGGCCACATGGCAATAGAGGCAGCCATGCCTGGCTGAGTGAGGGTGCAGGGACACATGGGAACGTGTACAGATATGGGGTGCAAGGACAGGGGCAGATGTGCCTGACAATGGGAGAGACTAGGGGTCAGGCAGGGCCTACATGGGGGAGGCTCCCCTACTCCCTTACAATGCCTCCTCCCCAAAAAATCCTGTTCCATACTTCTCCCTCCCAGGTTCCTGCCCAGCAATTACTTCCCTCTCCCTCAGTTCCTGTTACCCCTGACTCTCCCAAGCCTTTGCACTGCCTCTGAGGGGTGCGGGAAATACGTTCCTGTATTGTAGTTTAAATGAATTACTGAAAGTTCTGTATTAATAGGCCTAGTAAGGCATCTATTTGTCAAACATTTCCGGAATCTTTTTTGTTGTCTATATTAAAGACATGCATATTTTGAAATAAATTACCAAAATAATGTAAACTGGCATAATTATATTGTGTTATTTTGACAAATAAAATAATGTAGAATTTTAAAATTGTGTGCGGAATTTTTAGGCACAGAATTCCCCCAGGAGTACCTCTCCTAAACTTTCCTAATTCCCCCATTAGTAACATTTGTCACAACCATTCTCAAGGCATAGGCTTGTAGCTGAGAATCCGACTCCTCGTTCCACCTGTCAAGCAGTGCCCAAATCCTCCAATGACTGCTTCTGCCACAGCTTATCTATCCATGTACCCTGTGACTTGAGGACTAGTATTTGCCCATGTCCTGACCATGTGTCTTGATTGCAGCCACTTCTTCTGGCCTCGCCAGTACTGCACCTCCAATCCATCCAAAGTGTGGCTGCCAATATTATCCTTTTCATGCAGGTCCCACCTCTTTCCACTTGCTCCCCCACTCCAAATTTAAGCTTCTTGCCTCCCACATCAAGGATCTGAAACTGTAGAGCACTTGCTGGTGGCAACACCTTATTTGTTCTGCTCTGAATTGTATGGAAAGAGAGAGAAATCCAAGGAAAAACATGGCTAAGCTAGTGGATTCCCAATGGAAAGGGAAAAGATGTGTAGGATCATAAATAAGGAAACATACCCATGAACCACTATTAAGATATAGCCTGCAATGGCTATTGATAATCCATATGCTACACAACTTGGCTTTTCACACCTGATCTCATCTCATTGCCACACTCTTCTTCCAATTTCTGTGCTGCCATTAGTGCCAGCCTCATCTTCTCCCATTCCCATGCCTTCTTCCAAACCCACGGTATGCCCTCCCCACCCCAAGAAACGGAGCCACTACCCTGTTCGCATTTGAGTCCCTCAAGACATTTCTACAAAACCCAACCCAACAGAAACCTCCAAGTTAATCCCCTTCTGCCCTTCGATTTGCATCCTTTTCTATTTCCCCCCATTAAATAGAACTCCGGCATTGTCATTTTAGAGATTATAAAACATTGCTGCAATGGTGGTCAGTTTGCCTCGATACAGAGGAAAAGCTTCAATTCGTGCTCTGAGAATCTTTACTTCAGTTTCCTGCTCTGCTGTTGGCTCACTGAGTGACTATCCATCCCACTTTCTCTCACTAGTTTCACAGTTCACTTCCCTGCCTGCACTACAGTATGTTAGCAGCAGGCGTCTAACTTCAAACTGACGGGAGAGAGACTATTACTTCTGCATGATTGCATCACCTGGAGACAGGATTCCTTGTACATTCATAGGTAACGGGGGATTCGGTGAGCACAGGGGATCTGCACACAGGTAACAGGAGGGGCGCTTTTGAGATTGTCTGTACTTTGTATGATTGCGGAGCACTGCTCACAACAGGCTATTTCAGGCAGCAGGTTCCTGCACGTGGTATTGTGGCAAGGCAACTCCTCCACCTCGGTGGGCTCGGTGCTTCCCCCTCTGGCAGCGAGGGCCTCGAGTAAGTCAGCCCCACTCTGGATGGTGTTTACTCTCCGCCCCCCTGCCCCTGGTGGAGGGGGGGGGGGTATTTCCCAGTCTTTTCCAGGCAGGCCTCCGGCAGGGGCAGTGGAACCATTTGTATAGTGGGGGTCTTGAGTGACATTGAACCAAACTGTGAACCCAGTATATGATGGAAACCACTTGCAGCGTCCAAGCACCCCTAGTTCCAGCACCCCCGGCCTCAGGGTAGGCCCAAGGAGTGCCCCTCTGCCAAAGAAAAAGAATCCGATTCCAACACTAAGCCAAGGGGACTACCTTTCCCTACCCCACACTCTGAGGGTGGGTGGCCTTGTTACAGGCCCTGGGGTGCCAGTCCTTTGCCTCAACAGGCAGGCAGTTCTGTAGCTTCCCCTGTAGGGAGGAGAGCAGCCCTCTTCCCTGCTGCCACTAGCCCTGCAGCAGCTTGTCTCTCCTCCCGCCTCTCGCTGCAGGAGGAGTTTTTAAAAGGTCTCAGGCAGCCCTTAGGGCAACTAGGGACACCTGAGTCCAATTGAGGTGTAACCCCTTTTCAGCTTACAGGGGAAAAGGGCCTTTATCACTCTAGGGCTAATATACCAACCTTCCACCACCCTCTTACAACTGTCCAGCATGACTGTCCCAGGGGGCTTGCACACAGGACCAGATCAGCACCTAGGGTGTAGCTAGTGTCAGGATTCTCACTGCATCTGGCCATCCCTTTCTTCCCTTGCCAGTGGCTGCGTGTATCTTCTCCTGTAGCACTTAGCTGCTGACTAGTCCTGTCTCCTATCCCTTGATGACAAGCCAGCTGTCCTTCTGCCTCCCTCTGAGCCCGGAGCCGGAGCAGATCCCCCCCTGCTTAGGGACACCACATGCAAGCCAGCCTAGTGGGATCTCTAAGCTAGTCACAGCCCAGGGCAATGGCTAATGAGGGAACGTGCCTGGGCAGAGACCCACGGCCAGTGTCAGCCTCACCAAGTCAGTGCTGGAGTCGTCGTCATCTTCTGTTCAGACGGCAAACAGACAAAACAAAGATTTGACCAAATGCATCAACACCACCTCTGAGCACTCTGCTTCACTCCCCAAGCAGCCTTTGCACTAGTTTTGCCAGCGGATGGTCCTGCGCAGGAGTCGATGGCAATAGCTGCTCTTTCAGGGGTGTAGCAGCAGTGAATGCTCCCAGGAGAATGCTTGGTAGGATGGTACAGACCTGCACAGCCCACCGGGCACAGTCAAGCTATATACAGCATGTGACAGAAATAAGGATTGCAGGCTCCTCTAGTTTACTCTACGGTACCTCTTGAAACACCTTGAGGGGCTGAAGAGCAGAACGTGGCTTGTGTTTTTGCACACACACGCTCTTTTCTTACCATCCTCCTACAATAACAATGTATATTCGCAACACAGAAACACAGGTAGTCACTTGGAAATATATCTTAATGATGGGGCATTCTTTGGTATTGCATTTTAGTTTTACTTTGATCCCCTCATTTAAGTCTGTATATTCTCACTACATTTAAGAATATTTAACTGGACGTTTCAAATTCCAATCTTTCCTCAGCGGGTGGTTTCCTTTTACAGTAGAACCTCAGAGTTACGCACGCCTTGGGAATGGAGGTTGTTTCTAACTCTGAAATGTTTGCAACTCTGAACAAAACGTGAGGGCTGTTCTTTCAAAAGTTTACAAGTGAACAGTGACTTAATACAGCTTTGAAACTTTGCTACGCAGAAGAAAAATGCTGCTTTCCTTTTAGTAGTTGACGTTTAACGCAGTACTGTACTGGCTTTTTTTGTGTCTCTCTGCTGCTGTGTGATTGCATACTTCCGGTTCCAAATGAGATGTGTGGTTGACTGGTCAGTTCGTAACTGAGGTTTTACCGTATCCCATGTGCACACAGGTTAGTTGTTGTAGAGTTGCAGAGGCTGAATTTAACACACACACCAAAAAGCTCTATGCACCCTATCAGTGAGGGTCATAATTTGAAGTGACACTCCAGGAGCAACAACAATACTACCACATGCATATGCACACTAACTCAGCCAGCCAATATATCAAAGCAGAACAGCCCCTAACTGCTGCCTGGAACTTACCTTTGGTTTGTACAGTGTTCTTACGAGCCAGTCCAAGTTATTTGGACCTTCATAATGAATGCACTTCTCAGATGGAGAGGAGCATCAAAGCACATTATGAAGAAGGGACATCTGAAGACTTTCTGGCATTTGCAACAGATAATGGGGCAATAAAAGTAGGTCAAATTTGGAGCCTACCAACCTTGACTGTCGTGTCCTCAAGTCACCTTAACCTCAATTGCTCACGGCTGGATCGCTTGTTTGGTTTCAATCCAGACCACCTGTGTGGTAGTAAAAGCTTCCTTTTGTTGTGAGGGCAGAGTCAGCTGTATGTGTGTTCATTGAGTGCCTTCACACACTGCAAATGGGACTTAATCCGGCCTTTGCACTCAGTAACTTAGTTTTTACAAAAAGAACAGGAGTACTTGTGGCACCTTAGAGAGTATTACATACTCCATACATACTCCATGGAGTATTTAGTCTCTAGTCTAACTTGACAGTGAAGGGGTTCCTCCCTTTTTAGACTCCAATTAAGGGTGGGGGCAGTTGCACTCAGAGTAAAAGTGTAGGACCTGTGCAGGGCTACTGTTGCTAGCACTACCAACCACCCTGGAGAGAGTAGAAGGAAGCGAGGCCATGGGAACCACCTGCCGTGACAGTCTGCTACCCCCTCTTGAAGGGTTTCAGCTACCACACTGCTCCTGGTTTGCATCCCAATGGCATGCAGCTCCACATGCCCCTAATACAAGCCTGTGCCTATGGAGCCCTATACCTAGGTGGCCAGAAAGAAATACCTGTTTAATAAGCCTGAAAAGCTTTACCAGGTTTACAGCATTTTCCTCGGGGGAAGTGCAATATTTGGTTGGGGGGTGGGGGGGGGTAACAACTGTAACAGACTATACACTTCTGTAATACATATAAAGCAAATCAAATGGGTGACTACGCCCTCCATCTGCTTATGGCAAGCGAAGGGGCAGGTCAGAGCTGCCACGCGAGTGCTTTGATAAAGATCAAAGCACCTTTTACCTAAGTGTAGTAAAAAATCTAAAATAAGCAGTATCTGCACAAAGCACTTAGCTAGTAGCTTAGGATACAACTTGTGAAAATTTGATGCACAATTCACCTACAGTGTGCTTCTTGGCACCCTTTCGAGGGCACAGCTTTACTTTTTTTAATTGTGTATGGCACCGTCTGTCCTGTCTACTTGCGCTACTGTGTATGGACACACCCCTGCTGTGTTTGTTGGGGGCTACCTTAAGAGGACTGAGTACAAACGAGCTGGAAGTCTTCCTTGCTACTGGGGGTGACTGCTGCTTGGAGGGAACCACAGCTGAGATTTAGCAGCGGTGGGCAAACTGTGTTTAGTGACATCATGGTAGATATTTTACACATTGCATTAGTGCAACAGTTTTCACTCTTAAGAGCCACGGGCTGTTTTTGTACAACTTTGAAGTCCACATCCAGTCTCCCATGTTATGTGTGGACAGTTTAGACTACACACCTCAGGGTAGGCAATGCCTCCTCGCACGAGTCTGTAGAGCACCTGGCACATTGAGGCTCCCATAATATTAGCTTGGGCTCTAGGTGCTAGTGTAAATTAACTGGCTGGGTCTTGCCTTGGCTGTTTTCACTCCTGTCGCCTCCCCAAGTCTGTTCTCCAGACTTTAGCAGCACTGGAGATGTTCTACCATACCAACTGTACATACAGTTGTGTTTCAGACTGCTTCCCTCCCTCCCACCCATTCTTTTCAGGTTCCAGATCCAGCTTGGTCTCTCTAGTTTGCCCATCCCAATCTCAATTCCAGTCTCATTTATACCAGTGTAAGTCCAGCTAACTCTTGACTTCAATAGGGCAGTGTTTAGTCCCTGTCTGATTTACCATCGCTCTGCCTTCCACTCCCATTGTTTCACTGTTCAAGTAAGAGCAGCTCCCACATACAAGAAACCTCTTGGGAAGCTCTGCAGCTCAGCAACTAGCATCTGTTCAACTGCAAGTTGAAGAAGTTTGGATCCTTCCCGCCTTCCTCTCTCTAGTATCAAGGGAGTACTGTGATTCTGAAGCATTTTAGGACACCGTCGGCACAGAGGGACTGCATCAGTAGCATCATTCTATAGTATGGTGCTGCCTGCTGCCCACTACAGGCCTGCTCCTTCTTGCAGGCCAGTGTATGCAAAGAAAACCAAGGCCTCAGTGCCCTTCTGCCCACCTTGGGGCAATATGTGCCCTCTGGACTGC
The DNA here is from genome assembly GCA_003942145.1 of Platysternon megacephalum. Taxonomy (NCBI): domain Eukaryota; kingdom Metazoa; phylum Chordata; order Testudines; family Platysternidae; genus Platysternon; species Platysternon megacephalum. The sequence goes on along the minus strand of QXTE01000196.1, from coordinate 1,911,084 downwards.
ATAAAGTGAATGATCCCTGCTCCCAAGCACAGACCTGAGGGTCAGCCCTGGTGCAGGACTTGATGCAAGTCTTCAAGAAGCCACCCCAATCCTTTTCCCCCACACACATGACCTTCCCCTATGGAAACAAGGGGGAATCCTGAAATCTGACCCCCAAAAATGGAACATTTCAAGCCAAAATAAGTTGCTTAAAATTTCAAAACTCAGAGTTTTAAAACAAACTTACTCAACCAACACATTTAGCTTCCGTGCAAGTGTTGAAAGGAGGTTCCCCTCCCCCCAGAAAGAGTACAGAAACCAGAGTACAGAAAATCAAGTTTGTTTGTATCCTTCTCATTGGACAATCAGCCATTCTTCAGGCCTGGCGAGCTGATCGCTGTGTAGTTCCATTTTTCATACTTTGGCACAGCAACCTCAAGCACTCAGATGCTAGATGTGCCATGCAGAGAACCCAGCAGATACCAGAGCTGGGGGACCCCTTTTAGTAACAGCCAAAAGGGAGAGCAATGGATGACAGTGGAGGAGGCAGACAACAGACCTGCCAGGCAGAAGGTAGAGTCCAGGTGTACCAGTCCAAGTCATCTTTCACTATTCCTAGGTAACTACAGTTTAGATCTTGAGCTGTGAATCTCCTTAAGTTATAGGATTTGTCTACACTGCAGCTGGCAGCGTGCCTCCAAGCCCAGCTAAACAGGCAGGTTAGCTCTGTTTGAGCAAGCACATTAAGAAGTGTTGACATGGAGTACAGCCCTAGGGGGTTGGGTGGGTTTGTACGCTGTCTGGGCTAGCCTGTGCCTTCATCCATGCTGCAACATCCCTGGCACTATTTTTAGCACGCTAGCTCGAGCGGAGCCGGTGCGTGTCTGTCTGGATACTGGCAGACATGCTCCCAGGTACAGCTTAGACATACCCCTTAGGATGCATGATTTCCAGCAATGAGCTTTATTTCTCAACACCACATCTTAAGTTTGGGCCAAGATTCCAGCTCCTATTCAGGATCAAATCCATAGCCATTTTGGCTATCAGCCGCCACTTTTTATCTTAAGTCAACCAAGCTCCGAAGAGCTTCAGAGAAAAAGCTTGGTTTGACGTTGAAAAGAAGAGCACTCACACAAAAGCTCTGAAGGTTTTGAAAGCTACTTCACTGATTAGTTAGCGCAAGTTGAATTCATACAAACACATTAACTGCCTGCTTGCAGACTTAATCAAATGGAGATTTACCGCAGCCAGGGACATACTTGCATCCTGCCCACTTTACAGGAGGTCTTGGAAGTTCAGAGTGACTGTTTCAGACAACAGGGAGCAGGTTCTGGAGTCCCAGGACCCGCACTGACTTCCTTGCCGGCAGCGGCCTTTCCCTGTTAATAACGAGGCAATGTCATTATAACCAGCAAGGAAAGCGGTGTGCTGCTTTGTGCAATATAGGCACTTTCTAGTAAGAGACATTGTTCACTTTTAACCAAGAGAAATAGCGATCAAGAGATTTTTTGGAGAATAAGCACCTGATAACTAGCAAAGGGCCTCACTCAGCAACTGTTTATTCCCGTTCCTTCCCTGCTGCAGGGAACAGGTTAGCACATTAATAAATGCACATGTAGGCATTTTATTAGTCTTACTTAGCTAATAAATCCAGGTCAGCTCCTTTAAAGACAGTGGACACTGAACCCAGTTGACATTTACACCTGAAGGTTCAGCATAGTTCTAAAGACAACACTGACATAATAGTGCAGCATTGTTACAGATTCATGTACAAGCAGTTTGTTTAAAGCAGTGGCTTTCAACCAGGGGTACATGTGCCCTGGGGGGTATGCAGAGATTTCCCAGGGGTACCTCAACTAATCTAGATATTTGCCTAGTTTAACAGGCTACAGAAAAAGCACTAGTGAAGCCAATACAAACTAAAATTTCATAGAATATCAGGGTTGGAAGGGATCTCAGGAGGTCATCTAGTCCAACCCCCTGCTCAAAGCAGGACCAATCCCCAAATAAATCATTCCAGCCAGGGCTTTGTCAAGCCTGACCTTAAAAACCTCTAAGGAAGGAGATTCCACCACCTACCTAGGTAACCCATTCCAGTGCTTCACCACCCTCCTAGTGAAAAAGTTTTTCCTAATATCCAACCTAAGCCTCCCCCACTGCAACTTAAGACCATTACTCCTTGTTCTGTCATCTGCCACCACTGAGAACAGCCTAGATCCATCCTCTTTGGAATCCTCTTTCAGGTAGTTGAAAGCAGCTATCAAATCCCCCCTCACTCTTCTCTTCTGCAGACTAAATAATCCCAGTTCCCTCAGCCTCTCCTCGTAAATCATGTGCTCCAGCCCCCGAATCATTTTTGTTGCCCTCCCCTGGACTCTTTCCAATTTTTCCACATCTTTCTTGTAGTGTGGGGCCCAAAACTGGACACAGTACTCCAGGTGAGGCCACACCAATGCCGAATAGAGGGGAACGATCACATCACTCGATCTGCTGGCAATGCTCCTACTTATACAGCTCAATATGCCATTAGCCTTTTTGGCAACAAGGGCACACTGTTGACTCATATCCAGCTTCTCATCCACTGTAACCCCTAGGTCCTTTTCTGCAGAACTGATGCCTAGCCACTCGGTCCCTAGTCTGTGAGCAATTTCATACACAACGACTTGTTTATACTGCTCTATATACTGTACACTAAAAAAAGTACACTATTTATATTCCACTGGATTTTATTATATGGTAAAAATGAGAAAGTAAGCAATTTTTCAGTAATAGTGTGCTGTGACACTTATTTTTATGTCTTATTTTTTAAGCAAGTAGTTTAAGTGAAGTGAAACTTGGGGCATGCAAGACAAATCAGACTCCTGAAGGGGGTACAGTAATCTGGAAATGTTGAGAGCCAAGTGTTTATGCAGAGGTAGGGGCATGTATATTTGTTGCAAGATTGTTCCATTCAGAGAAGCATGAAGGTATTTGTGCCTTATCAAAGGTGATTCCAGTATTAGTACAAAGCTGTAATTCTGATGCCTGTGTTTGTCCTAGTCTCTCCAAAGAACTCTTAACCCTAAGTAAGGTACATATGATGCATAACAGAGGATATAGTTGTCTGATTCTGCTGTTACACCTGTGCAAGACAGAAGCCCTCCAAAATCAATGTTAAGCTGGTTTAGGGTGATCAGATGTCCCAATTTTATAGGGAAAGTCCCGATTTTTGGGGCTTTTTCTTATATAGGCTCCTATTACCCCCCACCCCCTGTCCCGATTTTTCACACTTGCTGTCTGGTCACCCTAAGCTGGTTTTACCTCCAATACAGGGGAGAACAGAACCACAGCCATGCCTAAAGTTTGGAAGTCTTGCAATCGAATTAACGGATGTATTTCCAGTCAGACTGGAGTCTGGGGGGGCAGCTTACCCAGATCTTATACTGATTTTACAGTGATGCCACTGACACAAGAATCTCTGGGCCAAATTCACCCCTGGCGTAGCTCCGTTTAATGTGACAGTTACATCAGGTGCTGTTCAAAGGCGCTGCAGTTGGAACTTTGGCTGGGATTCCAACAGCAAGTGCTGGACACTATGTCCCAGCAGAATACACCGGAAATAAGGCATCTTTTCAAGCCATTTCCCTTTCTTCTGCTGTGTAATAGAGCATTGGCATCCCCAAATTGACACAAAGAGGCAATGGTAACATCAGGCAAACCAAACAAACTGTGGCACTGTCTTGCCGAAGATCATCTGAGACTGAGAAAGCTCGGGATACTGGGCTGCCTCAAGTGTGAGTTGTCACAGCTGCAGTCTCACTTGTTTTGGGAGCGCTGTGAATACGCAGCATTGTTAAGTCAGCTTGCACCTCAATGAAGAGCTGTGCATTTCTTAGTAGTGCTGCTAATTATAAAAGTAACCTCACTCAGAATAAACTTTTGCTTCCACGTGATGGCTCCATGTAGTTTACCCTTTAAAGTTTCCTTAGTGATCTATCTTCTGCAGTCACCACCAGCCTTCTCTCCTTTGACTAGGAAAAGACCTTCCTGAAGCTTCAGGCTTCAATGTAGACAGTTGAGTTTTAGATGCTTAAGTTCAAAAAAAAAGTTCAAATCCTCACTCACCAATTCAGCATAACCCTCAGCCAGAATGGGAAAGAGCCTCTACAAAGTAGTTTAAGCTTAGTTCTCAGCTGGTTCACAGGAGAGCCAGCCTTCATGTGGAGGATCAGAGGGTTTGAGACCAGGGTTCGTTAGCCTCTGAGAGTTTCCAGATAACATCCCTGTCTTTAATGCACACTTTGAGACCTAGTTTACTGGCACTCACTTCTTTGGCAAAGGGGGAGAAAAAAAAAGACTGCTCAAGAAAGTACTGCCACTGAGTCAGATTATAGCCCTGGAGAACTGTGTAGGCTGACACAGGTCACATTAAGTTACATATCTTGCAAGTACTCCAGCAGTAACTCTTTCCTTACAGAGGAAATTTGCACATGAGGTAGAGTATAGTAACCCATGTAGAAGCAGGGTAAATTTACAGCAGACTCATTTATAAAGTAAATATGTATGCTCGTTTGGGTGCAATGCAAGATTAAGGACTCATGAGCCAGTTGCTGCTGGAAAATGGAGCATGGAGGTCAAGTGTCTTGAGAATGAGGGAGAAGTGCCTGGTTCTATTTACATTACCGGTATCTTGTTTCTGCAGGACTACTCTATAGGAAGTTATGGGGTTAGGACATTACAAGCAACCAGAATCATTTCTGATGGTGGCACCAACGAAACCCAGTCACTCTAAAGCTGCTTTTGGTTTCTACCCATGTATCCAACTTCTTCACCATCTGACAAGCTTGGATAAAAGCTGCTGGGCAGTTAGACATTTAATGCCGTCTATGGAGAGTTCAGAAAAGTTCCCATTCTGGTTCCCTGCTCTTCCAGCAAACCCAGTTAAGGACCAGATTTTATATTCCCCTATTTCCAAGGTAAGTTTGGTGCTGTCTCTCCCCACTCCCAACCCATTTTCTTGCTTTTGCCCATCTCCTGTTAAACATGACTCAGACAGTGCTGAACTGGAAGCTACTATGAGACTTTCTTCCGCAGCAACTTACACTGGAGCTGCCCCTCATTGGGGCGGGGGGGAGGGGGGGGGGACATTCGTACTGCAGTGGTTACACTTTAGGGAGCAGATGGAAATGTGCATGGAGACCTCTGTACAGGAGAGAATTTCCCTTTTCAACATCCAATCTACATCTTGGGTACCAAAAAAAAGGTAAAGTAAGTCTGATACCCGCATGGGATTTCTGGTGACACTTGAGAGTGTTTCATAATATCAGAAACCCCATGATGGAATGATATAACCTTGTAGTCACCTACCACTTAGTTCACTGTATTATATAAACCATGGTGCCAGTTACTTGGAAATTGCTACAGAACCCGCTAGCTGGTCTAAAAAGGACATGAAGTAGTTACCCATTTTGCCACATGGTGCTTCGTCCATTTACGATGGTTATTGCATAAATGAAGAGCACTTGACATTTGTGCCCTCTCTAACTCAAAGCCCTGCTGGTGCTTGTGCACAGGAAAACAATTGTCAGCAGAACATGGCAGCTTATTGGTTGGACAGATCTCAGAGGCAGTTCTGAGCCCTCCACTCCCATTGTAAAAAAAGGAAACAATACAATGGTCTGCTGTTCCCTGACTCATGCTCCCCTGCCTGCCTCTCAACAGAGATGCAGTAAGGCAACATTTACATATACATATAAACACCATAAGGAGGAGCTTTATTCTAACCCACCATCTTTAGATTTAGAACTTTAGAACTTGGGAAGAAGTTTATGCTTGGGCTAAGTCTAGAAAAGAGGTTCTCGTCAGAAGAAAATCCTTAAGAATTAAGATTCTAAGAACTCCCATACTGGGTCAGACCAATGGTCCCACTATCTTAGTACCCTTCTAAGATAGTCTCAACTCCAGTAAGTTAGACTTCAGCCTCAGACTTGGGGAAATTAACAAGTTTGAGTGTTACTGAGGGTCCGATAGAAATGTGCCAAGCATTTGAGACTTAATCTGCAAGGTGAGGAGCACCCTTGCTTTGATTCCTCTCCAGGGGTGAAAGTAATTTAAAGGACTTACTGGTATGCCGAAGTCCTGAGCAGGGGGGCAGGGCCTCAACCGGGAGGGGCGGGACCTTTAAATCCTCGGGCCCTTTAAATCGCCGATGGAGCCCCGGGGGCTCCCGGCTGCCGCTGCTACCCCAGGGCTCGGGGCTCTGGTGGAGATTTAAAGGGCCCAGGGCTCCGGTGTGGTAGCGGCACCTGGAGCCCCTAGCCTTTTAAATCATTGCCGGAGCCCCACCGCTGCTACCCTGGGGCTACAGCAGCGGGGCTACAGCAGCGATTTAAAGGGCCCGGGGCTCCCCACAGCAGCCGGAGCCCCGGGCCCTTTAAATCGCCGCCAGAGCCCCGCTGCTGGAGCCCCCAGGGTAGTGGCAGCAGCCCAGGGCTCTGGCGGTGATTTAAAGGGGCAGAGGCTCGCGGTCACCGCTACCGCAGCAGAGCCCCGGGCCCTTTAAATCGCCGACGGAGCTCCGGGGTCTCCCGGCCACCTCCTCTACCAGGGGACTCTGGCAGCGGGGCTCTGGCGGCAATTTAAAGGGCCCAGAGCCTGGGGAAGCCGGTCCGGTACCAGCTTACTTTCACCTCTGTTCCTCTCCCATCTTTTGCACTTTCCTCCATGTTGCCCCCTACACTTACAGTTCTTGTTAAACAAGCTACTTCCCTTTACGCATCATCTCTAGTGTCTTGGCCTGCTATATTTTTCTTTAACGAGGTTTCCCCAACCCCATCCAACACTGGGAGAGGAAAAGAGGAAACTATTTTAGTTAGTGCATTAGAAACTAACTATTCATTACACACTCTGGGCCCTATTCTCATTTTAATCTAGCTACTCGATTGGAAGAAATGCATTGGAGGCAGGAGAACTAAATTGGTTCACAGAGCAGAGATCCCATGCAGCATACAGGAACTTGACTACTGCTTTTATGTAGAAAGTTCTTAGATACAATAATCTGCAGGAGTGTAAAACCTTAACGTGTATAGACAAATAGTACATTTATGTGCACATACAGTAAATGGCTGACGTTTGTGAAGGGCTTTAGACATGAGAACTTTCTGACTTAATCAGCCATAAGTGGACAGGGGGCTCTTCCCTAACTGAGTTAGCCAGATGGCCCAGTGGCTCCTGTACAACTAAGTTATTCAGTTGGATCCCTCATTCACTACTGACATGAAACATTGTTCTGAATAAGCACATTCATTTATAAGACATTAATTCACACCTGTTGTACAGCAGTTCAAGTCATTCAGAATTGCACTCAGTCCTACTGCCCTTGTTTCTACAGTATCCCCATCCATTGAAGTCCACCAGTGGGAATACCGGTTAAACCTAGTAGCATACGTGAGGCTATCGGTGGCCACTGGGGTGTGTTAGCAGCCCTGCTGCCCAAACCTAATCTGAACAGGTTTACACAACATGGTTGCAAAAATACCACACAGATTCTGGTGCTCTTTAAATTCATGCTCCCATTGTTGCTACCTTCAATGGAGTTACACCAGTATTACCAGTGGGCTGGGGGTAGGTTTCAGAACAAGGCTTTTGCAGAAAAGGCCATAGGAGGTGAAGGTACTTCCTCTCAGCAAGTCAGAGGCAGACCCAGAACCACCCAAGAAGCCTGACTTTCCTTTCTTGCTCCAGCTACTGGAACATGACGCTCTCTCATGAATCCTTACTTTTAAGCAGTCTCCAGCTTTAGGTGCTATTCGTGTGTTGCTATAAAAGCTAGGAGCAATCCTCTTTTTCATGTTCGTTCACTGATTTGTGAAGCTTCATGTGTAAAACAAGATGCGTGAAGCTGTCAACTGTCTCCTCGGCGCTGAGCTGAAGTCACCTCGCTACAGCCCATAAATCTTGCAACTAAAGAGTCTGCAAAGCCACAGGCATTTTTCCAAACTCTGACTTCCAACAGAATCCTGGGATTGGAGTCCTTTCATTCTTTTTTGAACTCTGAAGGATGGTGACTTATGAACCTAAAGGTACAAAACTGTCACTGCAGAGTAAATTGTAGCTGAGCTACAGTGGCTGAATGACTCAAAATGCTGCCTCAGAGAGATTAAAGGTAACCTCAGTTTCCTGAAGCATTGCCCGAAATACCATTTGGCATATTTAGCGAGGAAAAAAAATCACCACCCAAGGGACCCCAAGCTTCAGCTAATGACACTCAATGACAGTAAATGAGTAATGGTGTAAGAGTTTCTGAAGCAGGAGTTCAAGTTCAACTAATAGCTTTCACCACAGCAGACAGAGGCTGTTATGAATTGGATTTGAAAGTGCAGCTGCAGTTTCTATTATGTCTCTACTCTACAGTATCTAATACAGATAGGCAGAGCACTTAGTGATAGCCATGTTCAGAAAACGAGTTTAATTGAATCAATGTTCTTAACTCGATATGTGGGAAGAGCTCACCTCATTCTACAGAGCAAACATTACATTAGACTATAGTACAAGAGATCAGGGATGCTGTAACTGACAAGTCCAATAAACTGCTAAAAGGATCTCATAGAACAGAATCATAGAATATCAGGGTTGGAAGGGACCTCAGGAGGTCATCTAGTCCAACCCCCTGCTCAAAGCAGGACTAATCCCCAGACAGATTTTTTCCCCAGATCCCTAAATGGCCCCCTCAAGGATTGAACTCACAAACCTGGGCCAATGCTCAAACCACTGAGCTATCCCTCCCCCACATGAGCTGTTGGCCTCAGCACAGGATTGTATAAGCTTCATGGCCCTGGGTCTAGCACCATGTCCTTACTGCTGGTGAAGCACTGTCAAAGCTGACCTATTAGGTAGTTGAGAATGCCATTGGCAACCACTATTAGACATATGGGGTACATTTTTCAAGAGGGTCTGAGTGATTCTGGAGCCTAAAGTCCTGATTTCAACAATGGACGTGGACGCTTATGAGCCTAAGTGGCTTACTCACTTTTGAAAACTAGAAAGGAGCCACTGGCAGACGTTTGTATCTGGATCCAATTTCAGAGGAGTTCGGACCAGGCCTACATCTGCTCATGAGACCCACTTGAGGTCCAGCAGTACTAGGTCTTGCTGGAAGCAGGGCCGGCTCCAGCTTTTCTGCCGCCCGAAGAGGAAAAACAAACAAAAAAAAAGCCGATCGGCGGCAGCTCAATCACACCGCTTGATTCTTCAGCGGCAATTCGGCGGCGGGTTCTTCGCTCCCTCTCTTCCTCTTTGGTGGCAGCTCAAAGAGGAAGAAAGGAACTGAGGGACCCGCCACTGAATTCCCACCGAAGACCAGGAGGTGCCGCCCCGATACCGGACGGAGTGCCGTCCCTTTGTATTGGCCGCCCCAAGCACCTGCTTCCTTAGCTGGTGCCTGGAGCCGGCCCCAGCTGGAAAGACAATTTACCAAAACAGACAGTCAGTATTACTGAAATTGACTAACAGTATTAAGAGAGAAAGTGCTAGTACATATGACAATAGAGATTGCCTGCTTATTGCAACTGCAGCAGAGAGTTTAGGGGAAGGTAATAGCTTTCTTGAAAACCAGGCATATTTGGGTTCCTCAAGTATTTGGCTGCTGGTTTCATCCTAGATCTTAATCCAGCAGTTCACCACAGTCTATTATAGAGAAATCCACCACCAATTAATCTAGAAGGCTTCTTGAAAAGTGATTTTTTTTTCCCCATGCCCACAAGAAAGTATGCTTATTTTTGGTGTTACTATTATAGCATAATGAGCACAGCTTGGCTGAGCCTAGTATAAAACATACACATGCTCAGATGACAGAGTTCCTGGAAGTGTCTTCCCACATCCATTTGTTCAGATTCCCAGCTGATTCTTCCCAACAACCCTTCTCACTTATCTGGTTTAGTGAATTGATTCTCAGTTGTCTACTCTACTACACACAAGGGGGTGCCTTGAATTTAGACACTGTTTGGGCCAAACCACATTGGGAGCACTCAAGTCTTCTACTTATGAGCAGGGCTTGCTGTACCTTTTCTGTCCTGCTCTCCGATCTCCCAATGGCTCTTGCTCTACAATCCCAGAGGGGATCTTTGAGTAAGAAGTTACCCCAATGGACCTAAAGTGTTGTGGAGACTGAAGGAAGGGGGGGAAATGGAGTATTTTCAAGTCACACACTGAGCTGTTGCCTAGCAGCAGTCATTTGCTGTGCTAAGGCGATCAAAAAGGACACAAACTCCTTTTGGGGTGAGGGATAGCTCAGTGGTTTGAGCATTGGCCTGCTAAACCCAGGGTTGTGAGTTCAATCCTTGAGGGGGCCACTGAGGGATCTGGGGCAAAATTGGTCCTGCTTGTGAAGGCAGGGGGCTGGACTCAAGGTCCCTTCCAGCTCTATGAGATAGGTATATCTCCATATATTATTATTATTAAACTGGTAAACCCAACTGCAGTTGTATTAAATTACACCAGAACAATGTTTTAAGCATGGAGTTGCGTTTTTAAACACGAGAGGTTTACAGATAGAGGACTTTGAAAGTATCCTAACGTTGTCCGTCCTCCAGCATCTGGAACATTTATGATGCGGTCTGAAGCTCGAGGTTGGCAGTGAGGTAAAGGTTAAGGAAAATGCACTCTAACTATTACTGCAGCTTCAGCCACACGGTCTCACATGCTCAGGTTAGGATGATGGGCTTTCTGCCTTGACTAATAGCATTCCATAGCCATAAAACCAGCCTATCAGTTGCATTGACTTGAAGTGTGTCAAACAGAGTTGAAAGTGAGGCACCAAATTCCTCATCTCCATCTCACACTACATGACACTGCACATTTTCACTACAATCCCAAGGTGCTAAGACCTTTGCAGCACAGCCCTTTTCAATACACGCGATAGCGCTTAGAACTTCAAGTGCCGCTCTTGAAGTTCACACCTCAATCCTTGCCCTTAATTTTTGTAGGGAGATGGAAACAACTGCACTGTCAGAGCGTGTTGAGATTTCCGATCACAATAAAAGCCAAAGTTCAAATGATTTACTCATTCCCAGTATCAGAATTTTTCCCCATATCAAGTCTTTAATCTTTACTTGCAAGTCAAATTTCTATCAATGTCACGACGTGTTTCGCCTGTGCTGAGTTTTCAGGTCTATTTTAATTTGAGCTCTCTTAACAAGTTATGAATATCACCTAGTTTGTCATTTTGACAACTGAGCTGCATTAAGTTTTAGTACAGTGTCTGCAGTTCTACAAGTGTGCACTAGGGAATACATTGTGATGGCCTGCTTGTAAAAAGATTCACTCTTCCATCTTCTAGCTGATTTCTCAAGTCCTCACGAACAAGCACTTACTTTGAATAATTTGGAGCATAATGGTGTTGCATTCAAACACTTACTACTGTACAAAAACTTAAATAGTCTTATTTTACAAGATGATTTATATCAAGTAATACCAGGCTGGCTGTTTCAGTATGTAGAACCAGAATTTATGAGCATCTATACAAGAGACGGCAGCCAGGACTGCCAAGTACAAGATGTACTTGAAATGCTTCAGTTCTCCTAAAAAGGAGAAGCTATCCAGCCATAAGGATTTGGACAGGCTGCTAGAGAGGGTGGGGTTTGATAGTGGTTAGATCTAAATGGAGAGGGAACGTGTGTTGCATAGTTTTAAAGAGGGATCCATTCTGTTCTTGTTCAATGAGTAAAGAAATTTTGTTTTCTGTCATGGATATTTAGGACCTGCTTCACTGTTAGAAGTAAAACTTTCTCCTTTCAAAAGCCACACTCAATACACCTATCCACAGTGTTGCAAACTCTTGTGATTTTATCACAAATCTTCCAAAATTTGGCATTTCTGGAACCCTGCAATTGGGAGAATTGTGGATTTCCCTTTAAGTAAAAGTTATTAGCCCTCATGTTTATGGAGAACCTAGAAAGTGTTACCCAAATGCCCCCAACTGTTCAAACCCAGCAGGCAAAAAACCACCCAGGCCAGGGGTGGCCAACCTGTGGCTCCGGAGCCACATGCGGCTCTTCAGAAGTTAATATGCGGCTCCTTGTCTAGGCATCGACTCTGGGGCTGGAGCTACAGGCGCCAACTTTCCAATGTGCCGGGGGTGCTCACTGCTCAACCCCTGGCTCTGCCACAGCCCCTGCCCCCACTCCACCCCTTCCTGCCCCCTCCCCTGAGTCTGCCGTGCCCTCACTCCTCCCTGCTCGCCCCCAGAGCCTCCTGCACGGGGGAGGGGGGAGCTGATGGGGGGCTGCTGACATATTACTGTGGCTCTTTGGCAATGTACATTGGTAAATTCTGGCTCCTTCTCAGGCTCAGGTTGGCCGCCCCTGACCCAGACACTTTGAGGAAAATCATTTTTCAGCCACTTGTGACTTTTGGGGGCCTGATATTTTATCTGACACCAGGGGCTGGCAATACTATGCACATTTAGACATGCAATTAAATGAGAGGCTGTCTCCTCACAGTCCATATTAACCAGGTACGTGTCCCCCTTTTCCTCTCACACCTCCTGCTCATCTGAGTCAAGGGTCTGTATTATGCTGCAATAATTATCCCTTTGTGCATTCCCACCACATCAGAAACCCTGCCTGCCTCAACACTCCTGATTATTAAAGCCACATTTTGGCTGGGTGTTTGGTTTCATCAACATTAAAGCCTGGTAACACCCATAGCTTACCTGGTTCAACTTGGTATTGATACACATTTAGTTAAGTTGTTTTAACCAATGTAATAGTGACCACACAGTTTTGCACCAGTTTATCTGTTTAGCTTGCACTTGTAAGTTACATCCGGTAAGCTTGTCCTGGTAAAGCCAAGTCCACAAATCAGCAGAAGCAAAACTGGAGCAACTCGCTGTTTAGACAAGCCCCAATTCTCCACCACTAGCAACAGGTGAAGTGGCAGATTCTTAGCCTTGACCAAGAACCTCAAACCTGAACTGAAGCTTTAAGGTTCTATGCGGTTTGGATCAGGATTTTCCAGTCAGTAATTAAACATTTCATTACTTCAACACAAATCTCCACTCTCTAGGAGAAGAGCTCTCTGCAGCCAGTGCAGTCCCCAGAGGACTATTAAGGGTTTTACTGCTGAGTACATAGGCCATCCACACCCCAGAAGATGTCAATTTTTGGGACGAGTGAGCCTAAAGACTTACCCTTAAAGTTGGAGGACATTGACTAGGCTAGCCAGCTGCCCCCCCAAGATTTGAGAGATGCAGTGGTCTGCCATGGCTGGAGCAGAGAAGTGTTCTACCTTATTATACCAAGGTAAGGGTGAGTAGACTGTTGGAAAATCATGGGGTATTACTGGGGAGGTTAGCGTAGTTTAGCAGGCAAGATACTAGAGCTTTGATTAAGATCCAAACCTAACCCTCAATCCTTTGGAGGTTGGTCAGGGCTTCTTCGCTTTTGCAGTAAGTCACTGACCAACTAAGCACAGATTTGCTAGCATTCATTGAAGGCAGTCTGCCAACTCTACAGAAACTTGTATGCCACTGCACAAGCACACAACACCTATAAGCAATGGCACCAATATTTTAACAAGTTACTTCATGCATGAGCAGCCTTAATATCAGTTCATGCCCCATGACAGAAATAGTAAGCCATTCTGCTACACTGACAGGCATACACCGTTCACATACCCTACATGGAAGAAAGGCTACTGATACAGAAGTCACTGATCAGCTAATTGTTTCCTTCACCCATTTCAACTTGTTCAGTTTCATCTCGTTGATAAAATACTGGTTTCAATATGAAAGATACAATGGGAACAGAGTTTGCCCTGCAGTAGAGAATTAGACAATAAGACAGCAAGGAAAAAAATTCCACAGTAACACCAACTAGTGAAAACAAGAAACTCTATAAATAGAAAGATTCCTTTTAAGCTGCTTGTGACTTTAAGTCCAATTTTGAGCTAATATCTTTCTATGGAAAGACTCTGCAGGAGAGCTCCCACTACCAAAGCTATAAATAGCATGAATGCATTAACAGAGATCTTTTCATTACCAAAGTTATTTTCCTGTTTTGCATCATGTCACTGTGGCTCCCAACCCATTCTCATTTCACAGACTACAATTGTGTAGCTTCCAACCCAGGCTATTTGCTGAGAATTCCACAGGAAGAAAACAAGATAGATACAAAGAGCTGAAGCTTATTATTCCCATGCCAAAAAAACAGTTAAAAAAAGGCTAAGAAGCGTGATCTGTGTCTTGGGCATTTTCAGAGCTCCTGTAAGCTTTGTTTTCATGACTTGCTCACGTGCTTCATACAAAGAATATGGTGTTTTATTTTAGGGACCTATAATTATTTCCAAAAGGTGTTCAAGGGAAGCCAAGTTCAAAGTCAAAGAAATTGTCAGGATCAACTACAGTAGATTCTTGTATCTATGTATGTACCAGCTACAGCTCAGGCAGTAAGTGTGAGCTTCCTAACTCTCCTGAAGTGCTTCAGTGCCTGGGAGAGCCTGCTTGATTTGAGGTATTTTTGTACCCATGTAGTTTCACTGGCACAAGCCTTCAGTGTAGATGAGCTGCACCAGGTTAACGGCTTACACGTTTGTCATTGCTGTGACGGGCACCAATATGGCGTCTACATTGGGGGTTTGTACGGGTGTAGCTTCACCAACCCAGTCACATCAGTGCAAGCCTCCTTACTCTAAGCAAACCCTTTTCCATGCCCACTCAGTTATCTTCTCTTCTCTGCTGGACACCTTTGTCATTAGTGCCACCTACCTGGTGGTTTTATCATGTGGACATGTGTCCCCGAGGAACTAAACTTGGCAGACTGTTCCTACAATGGAGGCAAAACCAAACAGGCACCACCTATCACTACCAGTTTGGGCTGGGTTTGAAGCAGCCTAAAAGCTAAAAACATCTATGGACATCAATCCAAACTGCTTCAAGTTCTCATTTTAGTCCAAGTTGTAACCCAGCACCACTTTCGGTCAGCATGGTTATTTAAATGTAATCATGTATTAACATCTCAGGGGTCAAGAACTGATCCAGGTCCTCTTCAGTGCTAGATGGGAGGTGGGTTCCCAAACTTTATGACATGGAATTGTGGTATGTAAAGTTGAGAAAGATCAATTTACACAAACGGAAGCTCACTCATTTCCTGCATGTCTGATTTATAAACAAACATTTGGCAAGTCACTCCAGAATGTGATCAAAACATTGCTCCACTTGAAGGGCAGATTCATATCATACGGATTCAATACAGGAATCCGTATGTTAAATAGATGTGAACAAGTTCCACTTTCTAAGCATTAACCATTCAAGTGCAGCATTAAACTGGTAGGCACAAACTGATGTTTGCAGTCTTACCTCTTTTGCAACAGTAAACTCATCTACAGCCTCTCTCATCCAACCATACAGCAGGACACCTCCCTCCTTCTCTCTGCCACACACACTGAATAAGTCCCTTCCAATCTCCCAAGCACCTCCTTGTAGTTGTCAGACAGACTTGCTGCCTGCCCCATGTTACCTCCCCAGCCTCGGCTCAGTCTCAGCCATCTCAACTCAGATGTTTCATTTAGTCTCCTAGCATGGCTGCTTGTCCCAGGAGACAATCAGAAACCAGATATAAGAAGTGTTGGGTGGATTTGTCATACTGAGAGGGCAGACAAGTAAATCTTCAAAGGTACCTCCCAGCAACTCAACTCTGGCCTCCACAGGACAGTGCTTTCTGCAGTATCACCTCCCAACACTAGGAAACTAGCCAATCAGATAATCTAGATAATCGCAGTATGGAACCAACTAGATAATCACAGTATGGAACCATGAACCTCACACAAAAGACTCAGGTATTCTTCTAGCACTTGAGCAATGCAAAGATCCATGCCGTAGATTAACATGTGGAATGCATCAGTACGTTCAAGGCCATTGCACTCCGCACAATTTGTAGCATTTTTTAAACAACTGAAATGCAAATTCATTACTGTTATAATGGCAATAGGGAAGACAATTCTTTTCCTACTAAGGAACACATGGCTAGACAACTGGTTGGTTACATGTATTTAATAATTAGAGGTAATAATTTTGTTCTTGGCTTTTGAAACCTTGGCAGCGAACTTGCCCAAGTGGCCTCTAATTTTGGGATCCTAAAATCCAAAACACTGGACATTGTTTCCAAAGCCTTGAGCACCCAGAAAGCCAGTTAAAAACAGCGAGACCTATTCAGGCTCGATTTTCAAATGCGGTAAGACTTCAGAAGCTGTACACCCAAATTAGAGGCCACCTGGGGAAGCAGAGATTAGCTGCCATGCCCAAGTTTCCCCATGTATAAACAGGAATACTATTTCCTCGTGTGCGTAAAGCTCTATGTTCTTAAGAAAGTTATCTGAGGAATGGCTAATACCCAGCAACAGCTGAATGCACGCAGAGGGATGAAAATTGAAAGCTGAAATACCCCTAGCACATTTAACAATGAATAAGTGACGGATCACTGCATGTTACTACTAACCTGAGGAGTCCATGCAGGTTTTGCAATGCCGAGGTTCTAAGCACTCATGAAGGGAAGAACTTAAGGGCAGATTTCAACCTGATTCAAACTGCTTCATGCCAGTAACCTGGTACTTGCTACTGTTGATTGCCAAGCACAAGGAGTATTTCTGTGTGATGTAGGGTCTCCTCACCCAAGATGTCTAACAGGCAAGACATGCATAGCTAGAGCACCTTCATGCTTTGGCAATCCTTGCCTGCCTGAATGGCTCGTTGGGGCCATGGCAGCTGTTATTTTACATCAGCCCTGAGGCTACTCAGGTACCCCATGGACCAGGCTGGTCCACAACCAACCCTAAAACAAGCAAGCCAGCCTCACGCAGTTCAGTACAATGTGGGAACACAAGAACATTACAGTGCTTTTGCTTTTCACATCCATCATCAGTTTGTGGGGTTTGGGATCTTCCAGTATTTAAATAGATTTATGCACCAGAAAGCGATTTACAGTCAAGCAGTACCAGTTTTCCACAGTGGCAACACTGGACAAGCCTTGGTGTTGTGTCTAGCGAGGTGCAGATACAAACTGAAGTAGTTGTGTTTTTCCCCAGGTGGTTCCTAGCTTTGAGTCTAGGAACTACAATTCCCAGGATGCACTGGGCAAAGGGGGAGAGGAGAGAGAGGAGAAGGAAGAATGAGAGCTCTGTGCAAGAGCGAGGGGAATAAACCTCACCTTTGCTATTGTCAAGCTTCCTGAGTCTTCCTTAAAGAGGTTCAGGTACCAAAAAAACAACAAACAAACAAAACCCACACTGGTGATGAGCATGAAAGAACCGGAGAGAAACAGAAATTTAACTTATCCAAGTACCTCATGATTCCTGCTGCTGTGACTTGCTGCTCACAGGGAAACTCCACAGGCCTAAAGCCTGCTGCTATCTGCGACTGCAACTTGCTGAGAAGAGAAATTTAAAGAAGCAATGCCTATTTTTTCATAGTGCTCCTTTTCCCCCAGCCAGTTCTGAGTACCCCAGCTGCATCACAAACAGCTTTACAAGGCCAGCCAGCCATTTCTGTGACCAGCATTTCTTCCCAACTGATTCTTCACTAGGGTGACCAGACAGCAAATGTGAAAAATCGGGACGGGCGTTGGGGGTAATAGGAGCCTATATAAGAAAAAGACCCAAAAATCGGGACCGTCCCTATAAAATCGGGACATCTGGTCACCCTATTCTTCACCTTTCTTACTCAATTCACCAGCTGTCTCCAGCTTGCTTCCATACTTGNTCCCTATAAAATCGGGACATCTGGTCACCCTATTCTTCACCTTTCTTACTCAATTCACCAGATGTCTCCAGCTTGCTTCCATACTTGTGTTACCATGATGCAAGTTCTGCCTCCGTCATTGTTCATCCCTACCCCAGGAGACCCTTCACAGCCATGGTAATGATGCAAGTCTTACTTCAGCAGCTATATACTTGCTATAGAAAGTACTTACACTCCAGACAGTAGAAAGCCTCACTGCTTCAGTTCCTCATCCTGCAGGGAAATAAGTCTTCAAGCATCTCCTTCCAGCTACTGGCTAACCACAAGATACAACTCCATATGGTGCTGCCTCCAAGCCATGGCTGATTAGTAGAGGATTAAAACAAATGTTGCTGAAAGCTTCAGCTTCTATTCCCATGCACAGATGCCTCAAGCCCAACCACTATATAACTGCGGTATGTGAGTTCATTGCAACCCGTGAATTTCCTAGTTTCACAGATGAAACGATCAGAGATCAAATTGTCATGAAGATGACCAGTTCTAAGATTTGAGAACGACTCCTCATAATGGAAGGCCCTACCTTGGAGAAAGCCATAGAAGCCACCTGGTGAGTGGAAAGCATTATCCACTGTGTTAAGTCACTTTTTGTGACACCAGATGTCTTTGAGCCTGCAGAGATTAAAGCCGTCCAATACGAGACTGCAACCCACAAAGCTCCTAAGTCTACATCCACAATACTTTTACCCTGCTACACACCACTAATGCTACAAATGCAGCAATCCTGGTCACAAGGCAGACTTTCAGGGTGTCCTGCCACAAAATCAGTATGCAAGAAGTGCAACAAAAGGACATAAGAACGGCCCTACTGGGTCAGGCCAAAGGTCCATCAAGCCCAGTATCCTGTCCTCTGACAGTGGCCAATGCCAGGTGCCCCAAAGGGAATGAACAGACAGGTTATCATCAAGTCTGGTTTGACTCATGATGCACTAATTATGTGTTAATGCGTAGTTTTGAATTTTTTGCTAGTGGGCTGAACCCAACCCAAACCAAGAAGTACTGACACCACATGATCAAGCTTCCTTACAAGACAACTCAGGGAGTCGGTAGGTAAGATCCCATGAGAAGCAAGTCTAAGGGGAAAAACAATAGAAAACAGTTGGCAGTTTTTCCCAAGAGACATTGTTAAGTGCACAAGAGCAAACTATCCCACTGCATAGGAAATATAGGAAGTATGGCAAGAGACCACCCTGGCTTAACCAGGAGACCTTCAATGATCTAAAAATCAAAAAGTCCTACAAAAAAGTGGAAACTAGGTCAAATTACAAAGGATGAATATAAACAAATAACACAAGTATGTAGGGACAAAATTAGAAAGACCAAGGCACAAAACAAGATCAAGCTAGCTAGAGACATAAAGGGTAAGAAGAAAATATTCTACAAATACATTAGAAGCAAGAGGAAGACCAAGGACAGGGTAGGCCCATTACTCAATGGGTGGGGGGGAGGAAATAATAACAGAAAATGTGGAAATGGCAGAGGTGCTTCATGACTTTTGTTTCGGTTTTCACCAAGGTTGGTGGTGATTGGACATCTAACGTAGTGAATGCCAGTGAAAATGAGGTAAGATCAGAAGAAGCTAAAATAGGGAAAGAACAAATTAAAAATTACTTGGACAAATTAGATGTCTTCAAGCCACCTGATGAAATGCATCCTAGAATACTCGAGGAGCTGACTGAGGAGATATGAGCCATTAGCGATTATCTTTGAAGTAAATAAGATGAAATTCAATAAGGACAAATGCAAAGTGCTCCATTTAGGAAGGAACAATCAGTTGCGCACATACAAAATGGGAAATGACTGCCGAGGAAGGAGTACTGCGTAAAGGGATCTGGGGGTCATAGTGGACCACAAGCTAAATATGAGTCAACAGTATAATGCTGTTTGCTTTTTTTTGCAACAGCATTATACTGTTGACTCACTACTCCCGATGAGGCCTAATGAGCACGGAGTAGAGCAGAAGAATTACTTCTCGTGTCTTGCTTACAACACTACTGCTGATTAGGCCTCATCTGGAGTAGTGTGTCCAGTTCTGGGCACCACATTTCAGGAAGGATGTGGACAAATTGGAGAGAGTCCAGAGAAGAGCAACAAAAATGATTAAAGGTCTAGAAAACATGACCTATGAGGGAAGTTTGAAAAAATTGGGTTCGTTTAGTCTGGAAAAGAGAAGACTGAGAGGAGACATGATAACAGTTTTCAAGCATGTAAAAGGTTGTTACAAGGAGAAGGAAGAAAAATTGTTTTTCTTAACCTCTGAGAATAGGACAAGAAGCAATGGGCTTAAATTGCAGCAAGGGAGGTTTAGGTTGGACATTAGGAAAAACTTCCTAACAGTCAGGGTGGTTAAGCACTGGAATAAATTGCCTAGGGAGGTTGTGGAATCTCCATCATTGGAGATTTTTAAGAGCAGGTTAGACAAACATCTGTCCAGGATGGTCTAGATAATACTTAGTCCTGCCTTGAGTGCAGGGGACTGGACTAGATGACCTCTCGAGGTCCTTCCAGTTCTATGATTTACAGCTTGATCAAGACTCAAGATTCAGATGGGCAGCCAGGCTTGAGGTTCACCATCACTGATGATGCACAGCCCAACCCAGCTCCCATTTAAATCAATACAGATTTTATCTCTGGGTTGCAGTAGCCCTAACAACCGGTGTGCTGCTCCTCTTCCTGGGGAGAAGAGTGTTACACTACCAGCCCAGGGTGCTATTTGAAACCAGAGTGTTTTATTAAACCTCAATGGACTCCACCACAGAGATTGCACAAGCCCCACTGCTGGAGTGTTCTAGGAGCTCCCAACTCTGGGCCAACCACACCTTTGCCCTCCAGAGCTGCACCTTCTGATCTCACTTCCAACACTGAAAGGGACATGATACAGAAACACGTAGCCCAGGCATTCCACCCAGTTCTTGCTCCAAAAGAGTTTACATGTTGTACCAACATACTACACAGGCAGTGGCAAACCTACTTGCCTGCCAGTAGGCAGCCAGGGAGCATAGTACAGAATCTCATACTAATGAAAATTTACCACATAACCCTGGGCATAGTTTGGGGAGCAGAGGGCATTGCCCCCCAAACTGCAAGCCTTGGGCAGGTGTGGAATTTGCCCACACAAGTTGGCTTGACTGGACTGACTCCCCGCCCCAATATGGAAGTCAACCTAAGCCTATAGGGCATGATGGGCTCCTCTGCTTCCCAGGTAGTCCCCGTAGATAATTTAGCCCATTCCCCAATATCATAACTGAACTGTGTTTGTTAACCCCTGAAGAAAGATGGCAAGTCCAACACAGGGATGAGAACTCATCTCATGTACATGAGAAGGGCTAGTTGGATTTTAAAATAATGTTCATTTATTTTCATGAACTCCCCCTCCTCCTCAACGGTGATCTAAAGCGCTTATAGCAGGCAAAGTCTACAGCAAAAAATCCCCAAGCAGTACTATCTGGTTCAGCAACACATATTAGTGTCTGATTTCCCTTCTGCAGTTTTATCTTGCCACTTCAGCTTGTATCATGCTACAAGAGCTACATTGGACACTCAACCAAGTCTGCTTGGGCTATTACTCCTTTTCCCTCTCTTTCAGTCATCCTCAGTTTTGTATAGGCATCTTCCTATTTTTTCCTCCCATTTTCTACTCCTCTCAAGCTGCTCTTCCTCTGGATGGGTCACAGTTTAAAGAAATGTTGCTGCCAGATTGGACCTCTCCTACAAGTTTGGAAAGACTCTTTTCCAAAGGTGATCAGTGACTGGCTACCACTAGGGTGATCAGATGTCCCGTTTTTATAGGGATAGTCCCGTTTTTGGGGGACTTTTTCTTATATAGGCGCCTATTACCCCCCACCCCCGTCCCGTTTTTTCTCAGTTGCTATCTGGTCACCCTAGCTACCGCTATCAGTAGCGATTCAGAACTCTTCTAGCAGCAGCAGCAATATAGAACTGCTAGAGACCNCCCCCTGCTCAAAGCAGGACCTAATCCCAACTAAATCATCACAGCCAGGGCTTTGTCAAGCCTGACCTTAAAAACCTCTAAGGAAGGAGATTCCACCACCTCCCTAGGTAACCCATTCCAGTGCTTCACCACCCTCCTAGTGAAAAAGTTTTTCCTAATATCCAATCTAAACCTCCCCCACTGCAACTTGAGACCATTACTCCTTGTTCTGTCATCTGGTACCACTGTGAACAGTCTAGATCCATCCTCTTTGGAACCCCCTTTCAGGGAGTTGAAAGCAGCTATCAAATCCCCCCTCACTCTTCTCTTCTGCAGACTAAACAATCCCAGTTCCCTCAGCCTCTCCTCATAACTCATGTGCTCCAGCCCCCTAATCATTTTTGTTGCCCTCCGCTGGACTCTCTCCAATTTTTCCACATCCTTCTTGTAGTGTGGGGCCCAAAACTGGACACAGTACTCCAGATGAGGCCTCACCAATGTCGAATAGAGGGGAACGATCACGTCCCTCGATCTGATAGGTTAGGGGTTTGTTACAGGAGTGGGTGGGTGAGATTCTGTGGCCTGCGTTGTGCAGGAGGTCAGACTAGATGATCATAATGGTCCCTTCTGACCTTAAAGTCTATGAGTTCTAAGTTCCTGCCAGTGAGCAGTTGGGCTCTGGTAGGTATTCTGATTGGGGGGGGGGGGATGGGCAGTTTCAGTGTGGCCTACTCCAGTGGGCTTCCTCCTCTGTTTAAAGCCTTGCAATCATTCAAGTTGACACCGACACGACACACTTTCAGTCTAAAAGTTGTGCTAAGAAACCGTGCTCCAAAAAAGTCAGTTGTGTGGCTTTGGTTGACCAAATATCCATCCCTCCAAATCGCCAGAGCAATATGCCCGGTAATTCTCACACTGCTATGGCTATAGCGGCGTGGCCTTGTCTACACTAGGGTGCTTGATTTACTATTGCCAGCTCAGTCCTGCCACTGCCAGCAGTGGGAGTGGCTGTGGACAAGGTGCTGCCAGCCTTCGGTACCAGGTTCTCTACACCTGCTCTGAGCAGGATGGGGTGTCAGAGTGCTCAAAGCGGCAGTAACGGCATGGAGCCTTAACACTGTTTCTGCTCCACCGGTACTGCAGTGGGAGGGAGGTTTAGACAAGCAATTCCCCCCCAAGAGAGCCAAGCTCTAGAAAGCTAGTGCTGCAAATAGGCCTCACTGAGGAGCAGCCACATGTAAGGATCCCAGCAGGGTCCCCCACTGCGGGGAATCTGAGCCCAATGCACATGCATGATTCTATTTTAACTTCTGCACAATCTGAGTGGTGTCTCAGCTTGTATTGCGGGGGGAGCTTGGAATATTATCACCCCCGTTCTCCAAACGGAAACCTGTTGGAGTACAGTACTGCTTGGTCAGGATCTAACCTAGCGTGACTGGAGCTTTTAAAGTTCCAAGCATGCACAATAAGCCTTTTCCATCGAGCCTCAGTACACGTATACAGCCCATGACCGTGAGCCTCCCAGCCTGGATCAACAGATGGGCGCTTGCACTGCCAAGCTAAAAGCGTAGCTATGGTGGCGTGGGCTGGAGCTTGGGGCCTGAAGCTCATCCCCTCGCTAAGCTTCAGAACCCGAGTGCCAGCCCAAGCCACAGCTTCAAAGCACTGACCACACAGCTCTTTTTAGCACGGTAGCACAAGCCCAAGTCTGTTGACCTGGGCGGCTTGCTGCTGTGGGCTGTGTAGATGTACCCTCAAAGTGTAAAGGAGTGAGCGCACCGTGCCAACTTCCCAAGGAAGTCCTGTGCCATGCTGGACTACCAGCAACTTGTCTGTTTTTGGCTAAGGCCTTGAGACCTGTTAGATCAGACAAGTGGTGCAGTGATTATAGTGACTCATCCTAGAGTAACCCACGTGCAGATTTCATCTTGCTGGAGGTGTGTATGTGAACCAAGCTGACATGAGTAACAGCTTTCCCCCTTGTTTTTGTACACCGCGTATCCGAGTGACAAGAATGGTGCTCAGTGAAGCACAGAAAGTGGGTTTCTTGTAAAGATGACTATGCTGGTTGACAATAAGCATGCTCTCACCCCACACTAGCCCTGCAAGGGCAGAGTTGGGCCAGGTGGGCCCACTTAGCTAGTTAGGCTGCAACCAGGGGAGCTTTTGGCTGAAGACAGCTAATTACCGTGAGGCTCACCCGTGCAGGGACAGAGTAAAGCTACGTAAACTGGCTGAAGTGAGGGGGTGGAGGGTGCTGTTGCTAAGAAACCCTTTCTCCCTGCAGCCACAACCCGAATGGAGGGAGTTAGAGGCTGGCAACCCCAGAGGGGGAAGCCAGATAAGGAGGAAGAAGCCCAGGGAAACAGCATTGAGAGGCAGGACGGTACCTGCTTGTTATAGGGTCCCTGGGATGGACCCAGGTGTAGCGNGCTTTTTTGACCGCCTCTGCACACTGCGTGGACATCTTTAGAGAACTATCCACAATGACGCCAAGATCTTTTTCCTGACTCGTTGTAGCTAAATTAGCCCCCATCATGTTGTATGTATAGTTGGGGTTATTTTTTCCAATGTGCATTACTTTACATTTATCCACATTAAATTTCATTTGCCATTTTGTTGCCCAATCACTTAGTTTTGTGAGATCTTTTTGAAGTTCTTCACAATCTGCTTTGGTCTTAACTATCTTGAGCAGTTTAGTATCATCTGCAAACTTTGCCACCTCACTGTTTACCCCTTTCTCCGGATCTAACCTAGCGTGACTGGAGCTTTTAAAGTTCCAAGCATGCACAATAAGCCTTTTCCATCGAGCCTCAGTACACGTATACAGCCCATGACCGTGAGCCTCCCAGCCTGGATCAACAGATGGGCGCTTGCACTGCCAAGCTAAAAGCGTAGCTATGGTGGCGTGGGCTGGAGCTTGGGGCCTGAAGCTCATCCCCTCGCTAAGCTTCCGAACCCGAGTGCCAGCCCAAGCCACAGCTTGAAAGCACTGACCACACAGCTCTTTTTAGCACGGTAGCACAAGCCCAAATCTGTTGACCTGGGCGGCTTGCTGCTGTGGGCCGTGTAGATGTACCCTCAAACTGTAAAGGAGTGAGCGCACCGTGCCAACTTCCCAAGGAAGTCCTGTGCCATGCTGGACTACCAGCAACTTGTCTGTTTTTGGCTAAGGCCTTGAGACCTGTTAGATCAGACAAGTGGTGCAGTGATTATAGTGACTCATCCTAGAGTAACCCACGTGCAGATTTCATCTTGCTGGAGGGGTGTATGTGAACCAAGCTAACATGGGTAACAGCTTTCCCCCTTGTTTTTGTACACCGCGTATCCGAGTGACAAGAATGGTGCTCAGTGAAGCGCAGAAAGTGGGTTTCTTGTAAAGATGACTATGCTGGTTGACCCCACACTAGCCCTGCAAGGGCAGAGTTGGGCCAGGTGGGCCCCCTTAGCTAGTTAGGCTGCAACCAGGGGAGCTTTTGGCTGGAGACAGCTAATTACCGTGAGGCTCACCCGTGTAGGGACAGTGTAAAGCTATGTAAACTGGCTGAAGTGAGGGGGCGGAGGGGGCTCTTGCTAAGAACCCCTTTCTCCCTGCAGCCACACCCCGAATGGAGGGAGTTAGAGGCTGGCAACCTCAGAGGGGGAAGCCAGATAAGGAGGAAGAAGCCCAGGGAAACAGCATTGAGAGGCAGGATGGTACCTGCTTCTTATAGGGTCCCTGGGATGGACCCAGGTGTAGCAGTCAGGCCCATGTTCACCTACCAACCACTGGGAAGTGGCAAGGGCATAAGAGAAGAGATGCCAGCTGGACAGTCAGCCCGGAAGGCCTTTGATTTCTCCGGAAGGGGAGGACTGTAGTGACCTGGCCGGAGAGCCAAGCCACAAAGAGGATGCTGCAGTTCATGAGGCTGGGAGTGGGGCTGCAGACCAGACAGAGAGACAGATGAGGGCATACAAACTGCAGACGGGGGCATCGGACGAGCTAACCCCCCCCCAAAGTGACCAGGAGGAAGTGCCGTACCAGCGACAAGTGGGGCACCCCGTGACACATGCAAACATTCAGATTTGCTACAGGGGAAGGGGAAGTGCTATGTATGTGAGCCTGCTACCTACACTACAACTAGTATGTCTCATTTTTGCCCGACAAATCTTTACCATATCACTTCAGTAACAAATGTGGCCCTGTTGGCAAAGGCAAAGTACCACCTATGTTACTACATAAGCTTGGAAACCTTAACTTGTATCTTAGTAACCCAACCCTTCAACATCTCTCTCATGACTATTCCCGATTTTTCCTTTCTGCAAGGTAATCGAAACGGTGGTGAAGAGATTTGCACAAAGTAACCGGATTGTGATGTTTTGCATATCAACTGGACTTACAGCGAAGTGCCCTTGTCTAAAAACACTTGCAGTCTTTAGATTGCAGAGCCATACACGAGCAGTGTGTTAAACTACAATGTTCTCCATCTCACTTGTATCATGAGACTTGTGCCCCATCCTACAAACCTCGTCACTCAGACTGTCCTTGCCTCTTGGGAATGCTCCTGTTAGCTACAAGCTGCTGTGGCCTCACTGAAATGTTATTAAATGCACTCTGCTTTAAAACAGTCTTGTTCGTGGTTTATATTTCTCTGCCTTGTCTTTATTAAAACGAGAAGTATAAAAGCAAGCCTTGATCTGCACCTAGATCTTTATAACTTCCAGCAGAAACCGTCTGCAATCTCAACTGATTTTTGCAGAACTGATTATCTTGTCCAAGCAAGGGGTTATGATTAGGATGTGAGCAGCAGGAAGGGGATGGCTTGAGACAAGTGAGTTTTGTTCTAAATAAAATGTGTTGAACAAAGAACAAGGAAAAAGAAACAAAGAAAAATGTGACAAAGGAGGGTTGTTTCCAAAGGGAATGTTTCATGTTTTTCCATCAGGCATCAGCTGCTCTAGCTCTTATGGAATATTTTGTTAATATGCCTACTAATGTAATGCCCAGCTCCAGCACGGCATCAAGAATGCAAAAGCAAAGCACCAGCCATCTTTTTGTCATTTAGTTTTCTTCCCTGCTGACAACTGAAAGTTTAATTGTACCCACATGCAATTTACGCAGTCGCCGTCTCTATTTTTCGAGATATTAGATGAATATTCCAGTGTCTGTGGCATAAAAGACATTTTTTCATACTAGCTTGTCAATTGCTTCATGCAGATAAAAGACAGGATGTGCCAGACTGCTTCCTGGGCACCAACCCAAGGAATACATTTGGTCCATGACACAGCCTGTGTCACACAACACCAGAGCCTTTAGACAACAAGCAGGATAGAATTGAAGAGGAACAACTGTACAATATGGCTTGCAAGAAAATTAGCATGTTTACCTCTACTCTTCAAACAAGCTCCAGCTAGTCNATAGAATCATAGAATCTCAGGGTTGGAAGGGACCTCAGGAGGTCATCTAGTCCAACCCCCTGCTCAAAGCAGGACCAAACCCAACTAAATCAGCCCAGCCAGGGCTTTGTCAAGCCTGACCTTAAAAACCTCTAAGGAAGGAGATTCCACTACCTCCCTAGGTAACCCATTCCAGTTCTTCACCACCCTACTAGTGAAAAAGTTTTTCCTAATGTCCAACCTAAACCTCCCCCTCTGCAACTTGAGACCATTACTCCTTGTTCTGTCATCTTCTATCACTGAGAACAGTCTAGATCCATCCTCTTTGGAACCCCCTTTCAGGTAGTTGAAAGCAGCTATCAAATCGCCCCTCATTCTTCTCTTCTGCAGACTAAACAATCCCAGTTCCCTCAGCCTCTCCTCGTAAGTCATGTGCTCCAGCCCCCTAATCATTTTTGTTGCCCTCCGCTGGACTCTCTCCAATTTATCCACATCCTTCTTGTAGTGTGGGGCCCAAAACTGGACACAGTACTCCAAATGAGGCCTCACCAGTGCTGAGTAGAGGGGAATGATCACATCCCTCGATCTGCTGGAAATGCCCCTACTTATACAACCCAAAATGCCATTAGCCTTCTTGGCAACAAGGGCACACTGTTGACTCATATTCAGCTTTTCGTCCACCGTAACCCCTAGGTCCTTTTCTGCAGAACTGCTGCCCAGCCATTCGGTCCCTAGTCTATAGCAGTGCATGGGATTCTTTCGTCCTAAATGCAGGACTCTGCACTTGTCCTTGTTGAACCTCATCATATTTCTTTTGGCCCAATCCTCTAATTTGTCTAGGTCCCTCTGTATCCTATCCCTACCCTCCAGCGTATCAACCACTCCTCCCAGTTTAGTGTCATCTGCAAACTTGCTAAGGGTGCAGTCCACACCATCTTCCAGATCGTTAATGAAGATATTGAATAAAACCGGCCCCAGCACCGACCCTTGGGGCACTCCACTTGATACCGGCTGCCAACTAGACAAGGAACCATTGATCACTACCCGTTGAGCCCGACCATCTAGCCAGTTTTCTATCCACCTTACCGTCCATTCATCCAGCCCATACTTCTTTAACTTGCTGGCAAGAATACTGTGGGAGACTGTATCAAAAGCTTTGCTAAAGCTAAACAGTTGCTAAAGCCACTGAAGCCATGTATTCAATGGCTTCAGTGGGGCAAAGACTATGAAACATGCCTTGCATATCAAATACTGTATGTAGAGCAAAAAAAGCTACAGGAGGGAAATCAGGTATCAGTATGCACTGCTGAAACAGATACTACTAACCAGGAGTTCCTGCTGCATCAGCATTACTCAGTTACAGATGCATTTCAAGATACTCATGGGCTGAGAGATCATTGTTACAGCAAGGAAACAAGGTTAATAGAGTAGAGGCCAAGCCTCCAAGGTACCTCCTGACATAGATGCTGGAACTAGGGGTGCTGGGGGCGTGGGGGCACCCCCTGGCTTGAAGTCATTTCCATCATACACAGGATTTACAGCTGGGTTCAATGGCTCTCAGCACCCCCACTATACAATCTGTTCCAGCACCCCAGCCTCCTGAGAGGTGCTAGACTCCTTCAACTCTCATAGCTCCAGTTCTCCAGCCTGCATTTACTGCAGAGCTATTACTGACAGACAGTGCTGGTTTTCTCTCATGGCAAGGCCCCCATGAAGTGCTAATAGCACAACTGCAAAAACCAAAAATGTGGATGTCTCTTCCCCAAGGAACCCCTTTATGCACTCTGCAGACCCACGTGGGAGCAGTCCACGCTTCACGAGCAAAATAGAAAGCTCACGTTTTAAGACACTGACATGTAAAGCAAGAATAATTGGAGTCTTATTTGAAAAATGCATTTCTTCTAATAGAAATTCACAGAGCCTCAAATACACAGTACGCAGCAGCATATTCCTGCTAAGGATAAAAAATAGCGTTTGCTGAATCATTGCATTAGTCACCATTGATAGCTGGTTTTAAGAACTAGTCGGGCTAATCAGACTGGAATCAATTATTCTATTAGTGTCAGATAGCAACAAGTGGCTAGATTGGGGTGTTGTATTCAGGGCTACACTAATCATTCAGAAGGGTCAGAAGCAAGATGCACACATCTTGCACATTGGAAAGTCAGATACCACTTAGAGAAGATGTAGAAGTGCATTTGAAAGCCACCAGAAAAAAACAATTCTTTACGACCCGCATAATGGTCAAATACTAGGGAGATGCACCTAATGCAGGGTGAGAAGGCTGCCCTCCGAGGTGAAGCCATTCATTTCTGTTGCAGGGGCTTAGTTCTCTACCTTAGAAATAAGGTAGTTCAGCTACTTTATCTTATACCCATCCAAACAATACGATAGCGGAAATATTTACATGCACCCCCCCTTTCAACTGCACAGTGTCCAATGCAAAAGAGTGAGGGAAACAGTGGGCAATAGTAAATGCAGTATTATTTATTCCAAGCTTTCAGAAATCATGCGTTGACTCCAAAAAGATCATGAGCTTCATGAAAATCAGTTGGGGTTTTTTAGGTCAGCTGAGTCTAAGACTCAGCTCAATGGCACCGTTCTGCCCATCAGGCTGGAATGAAAGCACTTATGAATGCCACGTCCAATCAGTCCCAAAAGGGCCAAGGAATGTCCTAGGCATCAGTGGCCAGAACCAGATTGATTTTGGTGAAAAACTGGGGAAAACTGTAAAGGGAAAATGGGAGGGGGACAGATCCTCCAACAGCTGGTTAGCACAGCCAGCAGCTTCATCCGCCTCTAATTGTCTATAGAGCACAGAACTAGGAGATGACAGCCAGCCATTAACACATTCCAGCAAGACAGTACACCTCACTTTAGCTTGCCCATCCTCCCAATTCAAGGCATCAACATGTTAAATTGTGAGACCTTGAGAGACCTCTCCTAGCCAGAGAAGAGAATGGAGGGCACATGGAGTCGCTGGCATGGAGAGTGGGACACTTGTAGGAGGTCCCAGAAATACAAGGGGATGGCACATTGGGAGCTCATTGATGGAATGGAGGAATGCCAGGTGCCCACAGTGTTTGCTGTAAGCTTGGCCTACAGAAGCAATAGTGTGAGAAACAAGGTGAGACCCCCTCTAGTTAAATTTGCCCATTGATCAGAGCTTTAGGGTGCACTCTGGTCAAGTTTTCAGACGTCACTGCAAACATGAAGGCTAGACTTTTTTCCCTACAGAGTCCGTTGACTCCATGGGCCAAGCTTTGAACAGCAGCCAAATAATGATCCTTGTAATAAAGCGGTTCAAGTCGGCAACACTGGAGAATATCTGCTAAGTTCATGTTAGTAAGATGTATGTGACTAAAAATAAGGCATTTATAAGCATGCTCTAATTTTGTTACCCCAGCACGCTTATGTCAGTATCCATAGAATGTATGGTGGCAGCCTTCAGTGAATGCTCCAGAATAATGCCGTCAGGACAGAATTGACTTGTTTCTAATGTCTGTTAGCCCAAATGTGACCCATTCAAGCATTCTCCCTTTCAAGTATAGTTGTTAGTTAAACTGACACTCAGCTACTGCCAAGCTCTGCTCCTGGGACAAAGCCTACTCCATGCAGGCAGAGTGCCCTCTCTCAGCTGAACAGGGGGTACTCTAAAGCTCAAGATATGCTGGGGAAGCCAAGCATGCATCAGACATGGAGTCCAAATACACTGTTCCCTACATGGGATATTGCAAGGAGAACTTACCACGGAGCAGGGATGGCCAAGGCTAGAGATTACACTGTTACATATCCTGCAGGAGGATGGAAGGTCTCTCCCCCTCCCCCTCCCCAATTTCCTCTGGCGATTTTTCATTTGAGATAATGGTGTGGATTTGTCCCTTTGTTACACCCATGATATCCTACTGACTTCAGTGGAACAGCACCAATGTGAAGGAAAGAAGACCATTCCTGAACTATCCCCCATCAGATGCCAGACCTATCTATACATGTGTTCGGAGGAATTCTTGTCATGCTTACTTGGCAAGGCAATTAAATGCTATTTTCTGTATTACTACCAAAAAAACTTTAAAAATTAGTCATTGAAACAGGAGAACCCCCAAGAGTGAAGTACAACTCCTTCACACTAAGACAAGAGGGATAATTGGCCTTTTCTAGCTCTTACCTGCCACCAAGTCAGAGGCCAAAGGGACCACCAGATCTAGTCTGACTTCCGGTATATCACTGGCCCCTAAGCACCAGCCAGCCACCTCTACACCAAGCCCAACACAACCAGAATTTGACCGATGTTTACAGCCCTCAAGGGCCTGTACTATCAGGGCCGGTGCAACCCATTAGGCGACCTAGGCGGTCGCCTAGGGTGCGAACATTTGGGGGGCGCCGGCGCCCCGGTCATCGGCAGTATTTTGGGGGAGGGACCTTCCGCCGCCCGTGTCGGGGGCGGCATTTTGGGGGCGGGACCTTCCGCCGCCTAAGGCGGCGAAAAAGCTGGCGCCGCTACTGTGTACTATTATGTGCCACAGGCATCGAACAGGTCATTTGATCAAAACTACAACATGCCTTCAGTCAGGAGTAACGCCACCTGGTTGAGATTAAGTTCTTCCAGTGGGAGAACCATACTAATGAGAGGGCAGCAAGACATGATTTGGTTTCCATTAACCACTTGAAAGGGAATTGCTCCTACGGGTTACAGAGCCATGACCTAGATTATGAAAGGCACAACAACATGCACTGGAATTACAGCATATAAATTTCAAAAAGAAGAGGCACAGAGAAGGGCAATGAAAATGAGGAGTATGGAAGCAGTTCCGTTCAAAGGAGAGATTAAAAAGATGGAGACTATCATCTCAGGAAAGGGACAACTAAGGGAGGATATAATTGAGATCTATAAAACGATGAGTGGGGTGGAGAAAGTGAATAGGGAAGCATTATTTACCCCGTCACAAACACAAGAACTAGAGGTCACCCAATGACATTAATAGGCAGCAGGTTTAACACAGACATAAGGAAGTGTTTCTTCAAGCAATGCAGTCAACCTGTGGAACTAGTTGCCAGGGGATGTTGCCAAGGCCAAAAGGGATTCAAAAAAGAATGAGGTACGTTCATGGAGGATCGGTCCATCAATGGCTATTAGCCAGGATGGGCAAGGCTGCAGCCCCCTGCTCTGGGTGTCCCTAAACCTCAGACTGCCAGGAGCTGGGACTGGATGACAGGGGATGAATCACTCAATTGCCCTGTTCTGTTCCTTCCCTCTGAATGGCCACTGTCAGACAGGATACTGGGCTAGACGGACCATTGGGCTGACCAGTAGCGGTGCCAGCTTTTTCGCCGCCCTAGGCGGCGGAAGGTCCCGCCCCCAAAATTACACCGACGACTGGGGCGCCAGCGCCCCCCAAATGTTCGCGCCCTAGGCGACCGCCTAGGTCGCCTAATGGGTTGCGCCGGCCCTGGGTCTGATCCATTCTCAAGTCCTAAAGCATGACCTTTGACATTTTGTATTCTTGCAGGGCAAGACAGCCTGTGTATGCCACAGCAGTGTTTAGTGATGGACTACATAAATGGCTAGCTTTCAGATTTCTCTTGTCACACTCAACAGCCCTTCATCCTATAGCCAACCACAGTTTGGTCTCAATAGTATTACCAACCCGGGTGTAACTTCATGTTAGAAATAAATCATTTTAACAGGGACCTAGAGCATTAGAATCAAGCTAAGTGGAATACAGGCTGTTAACATTTCTCTATGCTCTCCCCCCGCCCCCGAGCAATTCCAAGAAATCCATCAACAAAGTGCTCGCTCAGCCAGTTTACTTAGATCACAGTAACATCTGGAGCCAACCAAGGTCTAGACCCCGTTCTGCTAGGCACTTTAGAGATGCAAGACAGTCACTGCCACAAAAAGTTTAAAACCCAAATAGATGAGAGATGCGGGAGAGGAGATTCAGAGAGAGAGAGAGAAAGTGACTTGTGCAAGGTGTCACAGCTCCTAACACAACAGGTTAGTGGCAGAGCCAGGACCCAGGTCTGATTCCCAAGCTTACTTTCCTAGCCAACACTACCTCCACACAGGGCTGGCGCAACCCATTAGGCGACCTAGGCCCATTAGGCCCCGGTCGTCAGCGTAATTTTGGGGGCGGGACCTTCCGCCGCCGCTGTCGGGGGCGGCATTTCGGGGGCGGGACCTTCCGCCGCCTAGGGCGCCGAAAAAGCTGGCGGCGCTCCTGCCTCCACACATACTGCTGCTGTGATGAGACACTAGTAAGCACCATGCGTGGTCAGCTACCTGAACCCCTGATTCATTCCTATGTTCCTGCAGTATCCTGCACTGAGACACCCAATTAAATAGGCTTCATCCTCTTTTAAGATGTGTATTTTATAGCATGTAGGTATTTATGACATGTTTTCCCTTGCCTGACTTTCCAGCTAGATGCTCCCCATGGTGTTATTAAAGCACACATTCCTCATTTGACTACATGCAAGTCAAGAACCAGACTCTGGCCTTGAGTCAGGTTTAAATAGATGGCAGACGTACACAAGTGCAGAGTGTATATTTCATAATTGAAATACTGTTTCAATGCTTGAAGATAACTGTGTTCTTTGGCTCCTCAGCCAAGTCCAGGGCAGATACACCCTGATTTTTAGAGTGTCTGTTCTTCAGTCTACATCATCTTGACCTTGAACCGAAAGTGCCACTTTAGCCATAATTGCATCACTTAGCTTGGTGCTACAATGTACATCACTAGTGCCTGGGTGTGTAGTGTTAAGAGGAAGGAGTAAACAGCTCTGTCAATATCCCCCAGAGGGATCCAATAGAATTCCAGTCCAGGAGCAGAGCATAGGATACTCCTGCTCTACTCCCATAGAACAGCTCACACCAAAGGCCATGAGTAGACAGGTAGGTGTGGACGGCACCCCACAAAGAGTTTACTGTGCTTATGAAGCCTCTACATGTCCAGGATCTCTGGGAGATAATGCCTTCTATTGTCTCCCCAGGGCTCTTCAACTCCCAACTATGCCCTATGCCTAAGTGACAATCTCACCCTCCACACATCACTTGTACCCATGTACCATATGAGTTACACACTAAGATACTGACACTACAACTAACTACACCATTGCTACTATCAGGGCACCAAACTGGTACTGTGTGAAGATGAATGGTGATGTCTTCCAAAGAATGCCTCTCCAGACGAAAAAACAAGAGAACTTCAGCAAGTATAGTTCTTTGAAAGGTAATGAAGCCATGTTATTACACTAAATCAATCAGCCCTGTCTTCCTTTTCTTCAAGAGGGTGCAGAAAAAAAGTTAGGCTTGGCACACAAGATCTTAGATGTGACTAAAATACAAATGCTTGGTGGCAGCAGCAAACCATGTATATATTCTTTAGGTGAGAAGCCGCATTCCTTTTGTCAAGTCAAATTCATTTTTGTAATGGTTAAATTACAAGAGTTTTAAAACTACATTGATGTAATCATTTCCTTTTAAATGTGCATATGTATGCAAGGTCTAATCTTAATTGTGATCACTAAGATTGACATTTCATGTACCCTGTGTAGGTCTAATTAATAAGCAAACTGTAAAACCAAATCCAGCAGGCATAAAAAGGACGCTGGATCTTTTCCTTATTGTCAGAATTTTGCAATGATGGGGCGCATGTGAATTAGCCACGGTTTCATTCAAGTCATTGCTGCCAGAGTTTCCCTTGGTTTGACAAAGTGTAATGAAGCCTATTGGAAATTATCCGGTTAAATTGCTAGATCTTCAAAGGAAGGTGTTATATGCTCTACTAAAGGGAATTTCAGTGTAATAAATGTGGTTGCAAGTCAATGGGTCACTTCAGTTTTGTTGCTTTTTGTGCACATCTTGCTTCTGGTTCTGTTCTGTAATTGTAAGATCCTGCTGGGAATTGAGAACTTCATCAACAGCAGCCCTATGTGGTGAGTACTAGGGCATTGATCAAAGTCAGCAGGAGCTCACGGCAATGGAGTCCCAGCACTTTCTAACAGCAGGAGCCCATGCCTTTTTTTTTTTTTTTTAAACCGCCTCACTAGAAAAAGGGGGAAAGTGAAGCCTAGTAAAGAAGGTAGGATAATTTGAAATGCAACAAAGGAAAAATTCTTGAGGAGTGCTCAGACACTGACATTACCACTATAGCAGGGGTCTCAAACTCAAATGACCTCGAGGGCCACATGAGGACTAGTACATTGGGCCGAGGGCCACATTTACTGACACCTCCCCCCCCGCCGCCCTCGGCCCCGCCCCCACTCCACCCCTTCCGTGAGGCCCCGCCCCTGCCCCGCCGCTTCCCTGCCCCCATTCCAACCCCTTCCCCGAAATCCCCACCCCAACTCTGCCCCCTCACTGCCCCCAGGGGGCACAGGAGGGGTGTGGGGTGTGGCGGGGGCTCAGGGCAGGGAGTTGGGGTGAGGGGTGCAGGAGGGGATCAGGGTGCAGGGTGCGGCAGGGGGCTCAGGGCAGGGGGTTGGGGTGCAGGAGGGGTGCGGTGGGGGTTCAGGGTGCAGGGTGCAGCAGGGGGCTCAGAGCAGGGGGTCGGGTGTGGGGTGTGGCAGGGGTTCAGGGCAGGGGGTCGGGTGCAGGAGGGGTGCAGTGGGGGGTTCAGGGCAGGGGG